>JAJMKZ010000362.1:0-38733 GCA_030564005.1 Ruyongia tratensis | reverse complement strand
TTTTATTCAAGATATGAAATTTCTTAAATCAGAAATAGATACAAAAGTTGTTCAACTAGATCAAAAAATTGATCAATCTATCCAAAAAGAGGCACAATTCAGAGAAGATTCTCATAAAACGTTATTACGATATTCTGAAAAAAATATTGCTGAACTTGCAAATAATATAACACTTCAACAAAGCCAATATGCTCTCACATCACAATTGGATCAAGTCTCACATCAAATTGCAATTATAGATGAAAATGTTGGTAATGTTCATTGTTTAATAGTGGAAAATAGAAACAGAAGTGATGTTATATCAGTGAAAGTTGATGAATTAGCTAAAGAATCCAATTCTAGGTTATCAGTCATGGAGAAAACAAATAGTAGAATTGATGAATTGATAACAAAGTTGGAAGCTTTACAATCGTTAATTCCAAAAAAGGGTCAATTAGATCAATTAGTGAGTGAAAAAGTTACTGAAATTAATAAAACTACCAAATTTGAACCAGTTATTTCTAAAAAAATTCTCTCAAAGATTAATGGATTAGATGAAGCTTTAAAAGCACAACGAGTATCTCTTCAAGAGTTTGTCTCAATAGAAGATATCAATGATCTAAAAGATAAATTTAATAAGGAACAATCTGAAAAGGATTCAAAAATTTCTGAATTGGAAAGTACTATCAAGACACAACAATCTGCTATTGACATACTAATGGAAAAAGTTGCAAAATTAGAAAAGGCAAATGTCAGAAAAGATTTAGCCGTTATTAGAGGATCTTTAAATGCTAATATTGATGTTCCAAGAAGGTCTATAAGCCCCTCATCACCTATTGTCAACTCACCAATAAATTTGCAAGCTACAAGTCCTTATGTTCCATTAAAAGCTTTACCAAAACGCTCAAAGACTTTTTTAACTCCTGTTCTTTTCTCAAGTAGAGATTCTGTTGAAAGTATTGATGAAGCTGCTTGTACAAATAAGACTAGATTGGATAATAAAAGATCTGCTGATAGTTCAAGATTAAATAGTCCTAGTGCTACCAAGAAGGTTAAACCTGATGATATTGTTGAAGAAGTCATTATTGATTAGCTCTAGTACTAAAAAGAAAAATAATAAAGAATCAAATTAATTAGCTCTAATATATATCTCATATTTAGTCCATGATATGGTTCATGGTGCTCTAGAGTTTGAATTTAATTGGGAAATTTTATGTGGAGACAATGAGGTTACTATTATATAGGGCGTACGTAATAAGATCTTAATCTTTTCTTAATCTCACAAGTTATAGTTATGAATTATTCGAGAATTGGAATATTAATTGGAAAGAAAATACTGGTGAGATGAGTTTGATCCATTCGAAAGAACAAATTCTGTTTTCTACTTATGATTTTTCACTATTTTTTGAAGGTTATAAATATTAATAATTAAACTACTAAAAAAATCTTTATAATGTACAAAATAAAATATTAAACAATTAGTAGCAGTGAAGCAAACAAAAAAAAAAAAAAGAATTATGGCATAAAAACGAAGATGAAAATACATACAAAGGCAAACACAAAAACAAGAACAAAAGTAACATCAAAACAATGGAAACAAAACTTTAAAACAATTTTAATCTAATTTAATTTGATTTAATTCATCATATCTTCTAATTTCATTGTTTATTACAAAATCCATTGCATTGATCAATTGTTTGAATATTCTATTTGGACCTTTAACTTTTCTTAATTCGATCTTATTAAGTTCATCAATATACTTAATTTGGAAATATAATGGTTTGCCAAATGTAAATCTTGAAGGAATAGTAGCTGTAATCAATTGATCATTTTGTAATTGTTTATAGTTTATTAAAGTACCTTCTTGAATCTTAATCTCTAATACAACTTTAATGGAATTTTTCAAATCTTGAATAGGAATCTTTGGTTCATAAACTTTAATAATTGGTGGTTTAACTTTCTTAGTTGAACTATTACTTGTAGATGAACCACTAGAATTAACAAGACTATTAAAAAATTTAGTAAACCAGTTACTCTTATTAACTTTAATACCTTCAAATGGCTCAGATTGAGTAAATATTGCATTAACTGGACTAATTGGAGCTGACGGTGCCTTTCTTTGAGGTTTTACAATTGGTTCATTAAGGTTCAATGGTTTCCTCAATGGTGAACTCTTCAATGGAGATGATTGTAATTGTTTATTCTTTAATGGGGATGGACCAACAGTTGAAACAAGTGAATTTAACTTCTTAACAGGTGTTAAATCTAATTTTGAAGAACCATCAAATAATGTAGTAACTCTCTTATCAATTAGATTATTATTATTATGTTTACGTCTTTCATTATTTCTAATGACATCTTCACTAGTACCTTCTTCTTCTTCAAAATCTGATGTAGTGCTATTATCAACATATAACGAATTATCAATCATTGAATCATTTGTTGGATTTATTGATATATATGATAGTCTATTAACTTGGAAGCTTGGAAATTTAACAATATTTGGACTTTCATCTAAATCAGCTTCATTGCAGTTAGTTAAGTCATTTATATTATTGAAAAGACTACCTCTAATATAAGAAGATGCAATCTTATTACCACCATCTCTGTTATTTTCATTATCAACATTATCATAATCATGAGGTTGAAGTTTCTTTCTTCTTTGACTGAAATTTCTCATAGTTATAATGGATTGCATACTTCCTTCTTTCTTTAATGCAACTTCATCATCAACTAAATCATCAAATATTTCTTCATCTTTTTCATTCTTAACAACAACATTTGAACCATTTGAAAATTGTATAGCAGTAGCAATTTCACCAGTAACTGGCATTTCAAAATCAAATGAAGCATTATTTGAAGCAAATGAACCATCACCAAATGATGAAGGGGATGATGGATAATTTGAAGAAGAAATTCTTTGTTCGACAATTGGCTTTTCTTTAATTGTGAAACTTGGTTCGTTCTTTAAAGCAGCTAAATTCAAAGAAGTTTGAGATCTTGAATAATGAATCTTAGAATCTTTATTAACAGTCTTTGGAATAATATTCAAACTTAATCTATTTAATACTTGTTGATTATTACTACTGATAGCTCTTCTTTGATAACTTGGATCTAAAGTTGAAATAGGTTTTGATTGTTGAGGTTTAACATGTTCTGAATTAGCACGTAATAAAGCCAATTTATTAAATTGTGAAGAATTATTCAAATTTTTTCTTGATGATGCTTGTTGAATAACAAATTTTGGAGGTGCTTGTGTTAATTGAAATTTATTATTGTTCATTCTATTAACAATATCATCAAGTTTCATTGGTGTCTTTGGTTTCAAATTATCAGTAGATTTCTTTCTTTTAACTTCATTAACAAGAGGTTCTTCTTTGATAAATTGTTTAGCTTCTTTTTTTCTCTTTTCAGTATCAATTTTTGGATTATAACTAAAGATTTCTTCACATAGACTTGCAAATTCAGTAGAAGATACTGTTGAATCAGTATCCAACCAATCAATACCAAGATCAGGTAATGGTGGTAATATGCTATTACGTTTTTTAACATTAATTTCACTAACAATAATATTATGACTATTATTTGTAATTGACTTTCTACTTGATGATCTTGATAAACTATTAGCACCATCTCTAGGATTGAAAGAAATACCACGACGATAAGAATTTGAAGCAGTAATTTCAGTTTTACCACTTACTGGATTCTTAATAGTGTTCTTTTTCTTCTTTGGTGTTGCTTGTAATTGATTCATAGCAGCAAGAGCGGCAGCATTTTGTTTAACTGGTTCATTTTCAACAATTTTTTCAACATTAACAGTCTTAGTACCATCTTCATTAAGAATTGTAGTTTTAACCATACTAATTGATTTCTTTAAGAATCCATCACCATTACCAATATTCATATTGGAAGCATTATTACTTAATTGTTCTTTTCTTTCCTTTTCAGTATGTTTCTTTTTATATTCAATTAATAAATGATAAAACATCTTTTCAGGTGTTGGTTGATCAGTTAATAAATTCGGTAATAATTTTTCAGATGTAGCACCATGAAATAAAACTGAAAGACTTTTTAAAATATCTTTATCAATATCATTTTGATTAATTTTTAAATTTGCAACAATTTTTTGATAATCTTTAAATTTTGATTTATCATTAAATTTTTTTTGTAAAGCATTTGGAGTTTCATACTTTTTTAATAATGGATGTCTTAAAATATCATTAATACTAATTCTTTGTAATGGATCAACTTTTAACATTTTCCAAATTAAATCTTTTGCTTCAACAGATAAAAAATTTGGCATTAAAAATTTACCAGTTTGAACTTTTTGTAATAATTTTCTAATATTTTCATCATCAAATGGTAAATGACCTGTCAATAAAGCAAATAGAATAATACCACAAGACCAAACATCACTTGGAGAACCATGATAATTTTTACCTGTGACAATTTCAGGACTTGCATAATGAGGTGAACCACAACTTGTTTCTAATAATTTTGAATTAATTTCTAAAGCTGCCATACCAAAATCTGCAATTTTTATATTAAAATTTTTATCTAATAATAAATTTTCAGGTTTTAAATCTCTATGACAAATGTTGAATTGGTGACAATAAGCAACACCATTAATGATTTGGCTAAAGAATTTAATTGCTTCTCTTTCTGGTAATTTACCTCTTTTAATTAAAAAATCAAATAATTCACCACCTTCAACATATTCTAATACTAAGTATAATTCACCTTTATTTTCCCAAACATCATAAAGACCCATAATATTTGGATGAGAAATTAATTTCATGATAATGATTTCTCTTTCGATACCATATGGAGAATTAAATTTTCTAAATTCTGGATCATTATTATTATTATTATTATTATTATTTTGGAATTTTGATTTTGGAACAATTTTAACAGCTGCTAATTTACCAGTTTCTTGATGTTTTGCTAGTCTAACTCTACCAGTTGAACCTCTACCTAAAGTTCTACCTAATTTCCAAGGACCAACATGATTCTTAGATTTTCTTTTTGAACTTGTTGAACTTGTAGAAATTTGACTTAGTCTTTTTGTTGCATCTGTTACTGATTGAACAATTTTATCTAGTTCTGATAAATTTGATTGATTTGTTGTAGTTTTATCAAGTTTATGATTTGATGAAGTTGTTAAGTTTTGAATGTTATTATTCAGACCTAAAGCTGATCTTGCAGCATGTTTGGCAAAACTAGTTGAGCTTACCATTTATCTTCTTTAAAAATTTCCACTTTCTTTCTCTATGATATTGAAATACACGTTAATTATTGTTATTCTAATGGATTTTTCAAACACTCTCACAGTGGTATTTTGTTGTTGTTTTAAAAGAATGACTATAGTTGGTATGTGAGAGAGAGAGAGTTGTGTTTAAAGCACTTTAATCTTATAGACGAAGAAAGAGTAGAACAGGCAGAACTGTTTTTTAACTAAGAGTATGGATTTAAAGTAAAGTACTAAAAGAAAAAAGGGTTTCCAAATTTTTTTTATTAGTTTAACTTTTTGAAGAGAGTCTATTAACTGATTTTTATTTGGTTTGTTGTTGTTTTCAATTTTTTTTTTCTGAAGGAGTTTTGATTTTGTTTTTATTTTTAAAAGATTTTTTTTTTTTTTTTCGCGTCTGAAAAAGTCACGTGGTTGATCACATGATTTTTTTTATTTATTTATTTGTCTGATATTTGTCACGTGAAATCTTTTTTTAAAAAAAACACTTCAACAAAAATGTACGGATGTAAAAAAAATTAAAATTAACTAAAACCAAAACTAAAATTAAAAAGGAGGCAAAAAACGTAGATAACAATTCCACAAGATTCAATTCCGTTTTTAAAAGAAAACAAGGTTTAAGAAAAGAACTCTACTTAAACTTTTGAGACTGAAGACAAGATGATGTCCTCTTGGAAGTTCACAAAGAAACTAAAAGACTTCTCCAGATCAAAATCTCCTGTCAAGGAACACAACCATGACAACGAACCCGATAATAATAGCACTGAAGACCAAACTATAGATTCAATAGCTTCAAATAGTCAGTCAAATCTACCAACAACATCATTAGAAGATACTGAAAGTGAGTTTGATGATAGAAGACAAACTGTTACACAACAAGAAATAGATGGGTTGAGTCCAAAGACTCACGCTTCTAATGATGCATTATTTAAATCTTCTTCACATTCATCTTCAAGAACAGTCACGAGTGCCGCAGTTTCAAATCAGAATAATATCAATGCAATTGTTAATAATAATAATAATAATAATAAAAATAATAATAATAATAATAATGGGAATTTCCAACCAAGTTCTACTAGTGATACTTCAAAACAAATTGATAATGATTCCAAATATAATATAGCTACAAGTCTTTTAACTTCTAAAAAACCTGAACAACAAAAGCAATGTGATACAATGAATTCATTTAGCCCAGGTTTATTAACTGTTAAGATTTATTCAGGTGCAAATTTCTTTATACCTTTTGACATCAATTATAATAGAGATATTTTAACAAGGTTAATTAATACAGGTGTTAAAAATAATGATGATTTAATTTCAAAATTAAATAATATAAGCATATCAGAAAATAATAATAGTAATAATAATAGTAATAATAATAACAATAATAATAATAATAATTCAAATATTAATAATAACACATCAACAAATAATAATGGTAGTATTAATATCAATAATATAGATGAACAATTTGATGAACCAAAATTAAAATCAGATATTTCAGCAAATTTAATTCCTGCATTAATTTCAATTCCACCATCAATTTTAAAAAATCCATTAATTTATTTTACAATTGAATTTGATAAAACAATTGTTAAGTTAGAACCTGAATCTGGTACAATTGGAAAACCAGTTTTTAATAAAGTAACAAATTTTGATGTTACTAGAATTTCAAATGATTTAAAATTTCAAGTATTTTTAAAATTACCATCAATTTTAACAAATAGAAGAGAAAATGAAGAAGATATTTTAATTTCTTCAAAAACTTTAGAATTATCTTTAGATAAATATATTACACCAATTAGAATCTTAAATCATGAATTTATTAAATTTGATAAAGAATCAACAAATAATAATGAAATAAATGGTGGATTAACAATTACAATTGATTTTAAACCAAATGAAAATAAACATTTAACAATTGATGATTTTGATTTATTAAAAGTTATTGGTAAAGGTTCATTTGGTAAAGTTATGCAAGTTAGAAAAAAAGATTCTAAAAAAATTTATGCATTAAAAGCAATTAGAAAATCACATATTTTAGCAAGAGCAGAAGTTACACATACATTAGCAGAGAGAACAGTTTTAGCAGAAGTTGATAATCCATTTATTGTACCATTAAAATTTTCTTTTCAAAGTCCAGAAAAATTATATTTTGTTTTAAGTTTTATTAATGGTGGTGAATTATTTTATCATTTACAAAAAGAAGGTAAATTTGATTTACAAAGATCAAGATTTTATACATGTGAATTATTAAGTGCATTAGAATGTTTACATTCAATGAATGTTATTTATAGAGATTTAAAACCTGAAAATATTTTATTAGATTATAAAGGTCATATTGCATTATGTGATTTTGGTCTTTGTAAAATAAATATGAAAAATCAAGATAAAACTTCAACATTTTGTGGTACACCTGAATATTTAGCACCTGAATTATTATTAGGACAAGGTTATACAAAATCAGTTGATTGGTGGACATTAGGTATTTTATTATATGAAATGTTAACAGGTTTACCACCATATTATGATGAAGATGTTCCAACAATGTATAGAAAGATTCTGACAAGTCCATTAAAATTCCCTGATGGTTTTGACAGAGATGCTAAAGATTTATTAATTCAATTATTAAGTCGTGATCCAAAGACAAGATTAGGTAATACCGGAGCTGGAGAGATTCAAAAACATTCATTCTTTAAACAAATTGATTGGAGAAAATTATTAAATAAAAGTTATGTTCCACCATTTAAACCACCTGTTAAAGATAGTTCAGATACATCAAATTTTGATAAAGAATTTACAAGTGAACAACCAGTTGATAGTGTTATGAATGATTATTTAAGTGAAAGTGTTCAAAAACAATTTGGTGGTTGGACATATGTTGGAACAGAACAACTTGATGATGGTAGAGATTAATTAATAAGAAAAAAGGTGTCAAAAAAGAATCTAGATTTTTTTTGATTTTTTATTACTTCCAAGACAAGAAATAGTAGGAAAATTGACCGACCAGTTGACAAATTAGTTACTTAATTAGTAAAGGAAAAACAATTATATACAACCATCTTAGTCATTATATATATATATATATATATATATATATCATCACATTAAAATTGTACTATTTAAATATTCTCCAGAAATATACATCTATCTTTTTGATTGGTTCCGTGGAATACCATTCAACCAAACATATAAAAATTTGTTTGTTTGTGGGAAGTTTAGAACGTTTTTTTTTTTATGAAAGAGATGAATAATTGAGAAGAAGAAGATTCAACTGTTTTTATAATTTAAATTTGAAGAAGTTGACAAATTACAAATTACAAATATTACACCAACCAATTACAAACTGTAGAAATTACAAATCACCTTGCTGTTAAATTCTGCCATAATTATTGATTGCTAATCTGAAAGACGACGAGAACAAAGAATTTTAATAATTTTCTTTTTTAGTGCTGATTATATAAGCAGAAACTAAATTAAAAGATTGTTCGAGATTAGAAATTATGATAAGAGTTTAAAGTTGTTGATTATGAATTGATAAAGTATAAAATGTGAGAAGATTCCTTCCTACACCCCCCAACTTATTTAATTTCTAGGTTTAACAATTATTCATTACAACTATAACTATTAAGTTTACTGTTACTATTGAGCCAATTTACTCGTTATTTATTCTATTTTAAACTTTCATTTATTATAATCTGCTTCCACGGAATCCCACACATAATAAATTTTACACACCATAATTAATTTTTTTTATTTATATAAGTTGATTCAAATTTCCAACCATATAGTTAACATCAATCTCTTATACTTTTTGCATAATAGATTTCATTATACCAACCTTTTAGAACTGATACACCTTTTTTTTTTTGATTTAATTTAATTCCTTATTTATATTCTTAAAAGTTTTTAAACCTATAGAGGTCAACTATTAAAAAATGTTAATGTTATCACATCAAATCAAACAATCCAAACCTATTCAAATACAACATATCCATAATCAAACATTACACAGATCACCAGCTGAAATATTTATAACGCCGTCTTCTTCAGTATCAAATAGTAATTCTTCATCATATTCAAGCATTTCTGATTTAGTAAATACTCCAATAACTAATGAAAGATTACCATCATATAATGAAGCATTGTTTAACAATTCACCTTCAACACCACCAACCTATGAATTAATGAACATTATTGATCCTGCTAAATTATGTTATAAGATGTTTTTAATACCAATTGATTCAACATATCCAATTAAATATGAATTACCACATGATTTTCAAATAATGAGTTATGAATTATTAATGAAGTTATATAAGAAAGTTAAAGGTATAATATTTGAAAAGATTAAAGAAACTGAGAGGCATATAGCTATTGTTGAAAGAAAATTAAATTCAAAAATGAATTATATCTATATTGAAAATTTAAGAATTAATACAATTAAAAATTTCCAATTAATAAAGAATAAATTAGAACACCAATTATTTGAATTAAAAGATTCGTTTATTGAATATATTAATATTTCAAATTTTTTAAAAAATAATAATAATAATAATAATAATAATAATAATAATAGTATTCATAACTGTTCAATAATAAAAGATAAATGTTTTTATAATTTATTTGAATTGGAGAAGTATTGGATTCAATTACAAACACAGGAAGATATTGAATATGTCAGATTAGAGAAGAGTAAATCATTTACAGATGCTATTGATTATGTCTACAGTATTCAACATCAAACCTCTAGAAGTAATAGTATATAGCAAACGAGCCAATCACAATACAGGAATTTCTAATATGGCAGAATTATCACGTGTAAATCTACTCTTATAAAAAAAAAAAAAAAAAAAAAAAAAAAAAAAAAAAAAAAAAAAAAACTTAAAAAAATTTTCGCTGTTTTTATCGAATTCTGACACTTTAATAAACTCTGAAGGAAGGACTCACCGATCTCACTTTAAAAACTAATAAATATTGTTAAAAAAGATGTTGAGATCTAATTCAAGATTAATTAGAGTATGTCATTAATTAATACAGCTTTATAACCATCCCAACTTTTTTGTTAGTTATTATTAGTATTGTAAATTAAATTATGTTGTTGATCTTACTGAAAAAAAAAAAAAATTTTTTTTCTCACAGAAACTGAGTCCAGTCATTTTTATGGTAAAAAAAAAGTAATTAAAAGATGGAGATGAGATGAGATAGATGGTTGGATATTTAGAATACTGAATAATTTTAACTACAAGAAAGATGTGTGTATTTTTTTTTTTTACAACAACTATGTTGTTCTCTATGAACTATCTTGTACTAACTACATTTTTTTTTCTTTTTTTTTTTTATAGAATCAAATACGAGTCTATAGCTCATTAAATTCAAATCCAATAAGTTTAACAGAACCTCCAACAAATTTTAAAACAAGAGCTCCACCATATAAAAAACTATTAACTAATTTACAACAAGTTAAAAGAGTATTAAACAATGCTCCTTTAACTCTTGCTGAAAAAATCCTTTATTCTCATTTAGTTAATCCTGAAGAAAGTTTAGCTAAAGGTAAACAATCAGAAATTAGAGGTTTAGAATATTTAAAATTAAATCCTGATAGAGTAGCTATGCAAGATGCTTCTGCTCAAACTGCTCTTTTACAATTCATGACTTGTGGATTATCATCTACAAGAGTTCCAGCTTCTATTCATGCTGATCATTTAATCGTTGGTAGAGATGGTGAAAAGAAAGATTTAAAAAATTCAATTGCTAATAATTATGAAGTATTTGAATTTTTAAAATCTTGTGGTGAAAAATATGGTATTCAATTTTGGGGTCCAGGTTCAGGTATTATTCATCAAATTGTTTTAGAAAACTTTAGTGCACCAGGTTTAATGATGTTAGGTACAGATTCTCATACTCCAAATGCTGGTGGTTTAGGTGCTATTGCCATTGGTGTTGGTGGTGCTGATGCCGTTGATGCTTTAACTGGTACTCCATGGGAATTAAAAGCTCCTAAAATTTTAGGTGTTAAATTAACTGGTAAAATGAATGGTTGGACTTCACCAAAAGATATTATTACTTATTTAGCTGGTGTTTTAACAGTTAGAGGTGGTACAGGTTTTATTGTTGAATATTTTGGTGAAGGTGTTCAAACTTTAAGTTGTACAGGTATGGCAACAATTTGTAATATGGGTGCAGAAATTGGTGCAACAACTTCAACTTTCCCATATCAAGAAGCTCATAAACGTTATCTATATTCAACAAATAGAGGTCCTTTAGCAGATTTAGCTGATGAAGTTAATAATAAATATGGATTTTTACAAGCTGATAAAGATGCAGTTTATGATAAAATTATTGAAATTGATTTAAATACTTTAGAACCTCATGTTAATGGTCCATATACACCAGATTTATCAACTCCAATTAGTTTATTTGGTAATAAAACAAATGAAGAAGAATGGCCAACTCAAGTAAGTGCTGGTTTGATTGGTTCTTGTACAAATTCATCATATCAAGATATGTCAAGAGCTGTTTCATTAGTTAAACAAGCTGAAGCTGTTGGTTTAAAACCAAAAATTCCATTTTTTGTTACACCAGGTTCTGAACAAATTAGAGCAACTATTGAAAGAGATGGTCTTATTGAAACTTTTAAAAACAATGGTGCCATTGTATTAGCTAATGCTTGTGGTCCATGTATTGGTCAATGGGATAGACAAGATATTGATAAAAAATCATCTGAAACAAATGCAATTTTTACAAGTTTTAATAGAAATTTTAGAGCAAGAAATGATGGTAATAGAAATACAATGAATTTTTTAACATCACCAGAAATTGTTACAGCAATGATTTATTCAGGTGATATGCATTTCAATCCAATTCATGATTCAATAAAATTAGAAAATGGTGAAGAATTTAAATTTAATCCACCAAAAGGTGATGAATTACCAAATGAAGGATTTTTAAAAGGTAGAGAAGAATTTTATCCAGTTGTTGATCCAAAACCTAATCCAGATGTTCAAATTAGTGTTTCACCAGAATCTGAAAGATTACAAATTTTAGAACCATTTAATGCATGGAATGGTGAAGAATTAAAGATGAATGTTGTTTTAAAAGTTGAAGGTAAATGTACAACTGATCATATTTCTGCAGCTGGTGCTTGGTTAAAATATAAAGGTCATTTAGAAAATATTTCATATAATACATTAATTGGTGCACAAAATAAAGAAACTGGTGAAGTTAATAAAGCATATGATTTTGATGGTAAAGGATATACAATTCCAGAATTGATGATTAAATGGAAAGAAGAACATATTCCATGGTGTGTTATTGGTGAACATAATTATGGTGAAGGTTCAGCTAGAGAACATGCAGCTTTATCACCAAGATTTTTAGGTGGTGAAATGATTTTAGTTAAATCATTTGCAAGAATTCATGAAACTAATTTAAAGAAACAAGGTATGTTACCATTATGGTTTGCTAATGAAGCAGATTATGATAAGATTAGTAGTTGTGATGTATTAGAAACTATTAATTTAAGAGATATGATTGCTAAAGAAGGTGATAATGGTGGTATTATTCAAATTAAAGTTACCAAGAGAAATGGTGAAACTTTTATTATTGATACTAAACATACAATGTCAAAAGATCAAATTGATTTCTTTAAAGCTGGTTCAGCCATTAATTATATTGGTAATTTACGTCGTGCTGAAGCTGCTGAAGCTGCTGAAGCTGAAGCTAAAGCTAAAGCTTAGATTGACTTTACCCAAATCTCATTAACAGTCATCATAATATTGTTTCAATTATTACCCAAATTCAATCAATAACATTCCTACTTTTTTCTTAATTAATTAAATTTCCAATCATTCAAAACAATTTTAGCATAATAATCATTTAAATTTTCAAAACAGGTTTGTTTTTTACATATTTATTATTATTATTATTATTAGTAGTAGTAGTAGTAGTATTATTATTATTCATTATATTCTTGATTTCCAAGAGATTAATTCATTATTTTCCATTTTAATCATTCATTTCTGCCTGTTTAATTAATTTAAGAATGATTATTTTGGAATATTCTTGTTTGTGTCTGTGTGTGTGTTTTTTTTCTTTTGTTATATAGATAGATTAGAAAAGAGATTGTGTATATTTTGTTATAATTATTATAACCTTATTTATATTTATACTTAAACTAATATTGTAGAACAGTTTATAATACTTTTAGTTAGAATATTGTAATACAGCTTTCAGTTTATAAGAATTTTATGTTGATAAAAAAAGGAAGTATTAATCAATAACTTATATATAGTATTATTTAGTCTTACGACTGATATTACAAACTTAAATGAGGGAAATTTATAGTTTCTATCACAAGTGCAGATATTGATGAACTAATATAACCTTGGAAGATTGGTTTATGCTAACTTATATTCTTTCAAAAGAATAGCTTTAATATTAAATCTAGCTATTCATATTGGATCTCAAATGTGCTAAAAACCAAATGAGTCTATTTTAAACAAAAACCCTAACTTAGAATGTGACAGAACGAATAATTAATACTATTGCTGGTAATGATTCTTTATAATTATTAAAAATATTTATAAATATTTTATAAGTCTCCTTCAAAAAAAAAAAAAAAAAAAAAAAAAAAAAACGCGAAAAAATTAAAACTAAAATTAAAATTAAAAGGGAAATTTTATTTAAAATTGTTTAATTTATTGAATTTTGTAATTTATAAATTCAACTTGACTCAATTCAGTCTCTAGTTTGGTTTGTTAAAAGAAGAAGAAAAAAGTCACAATGAAACACAACACCAATAAACTCTTTTTCAAATCTGCTGCTCTGGATCCATATTCTCAAAACCCTATATATGTTTTAGATTCAAACTATTTGAATATTAAATCGGATAACAAACAAAAGGACAAAGATGATGAAATAAATGACTCCATATTGAAAATAGCTAATGAATTAATATCAAGACTACCCACTCATAGATATACGCTTATTGTGTTTGCAAATAACTTGAAGAATGTTAATTTTATAACTTTAATGAAATGTTATAAATTAATACCAAATCAAAAGAGAAAGGCAATGAGAAGAGTTATTATCATTCATGAAAATTGGTTTATTAAATCTATAGTTAATATGATGAAAGGTTTAAGAATAAAGTTTTTCAGAAAAAATTCTGATGATGATGATAAAGATATAAATTCATCAATTAATCAAGATTCAATTGAAACAATTGATGGTAATAATTCTTTAAGAAATAAAAAATTATTATTTATTAAAGATTTATTACAATTAAGTCAAATTGTTGATTTAACTAAAATTAGAATTAGTTTACAAGTTTATAAACATGATTTAAATTATAATCCAAGATTAATTTTACCTTATTTTATAAATTTAAAAGAATCAATTGATTTTAAAAATTATAATGAAGAAATTTATAAAAATGTTTTTAAAAGATTATTAAAATCAATTAATAATAATAATAACAATTATAAAAAAAATATTTTAATAAAACCTGGTAATTCTGTTGATTTAAGAATTTTAAATGATTGTATTAAAAGAGGTAATTTTATTGATCTATCACAATATGATATTTATGTAATTGGTTCAATTTATTTATCAATTTTAAAAGAAAATCAATTATTTAATATTCAAGATATTACTTTACCAATAAAGGATGATTATGATTATACAATGAATATTTTTGATAAAATTGTTAAATATAATGAAAAATTTGTTGATTTATTTAAATTAATTGATAAACTATTACAATTTTCTACATCATTTGATAATAATGATGAATATAATATTGATAATGATAATGATATTAAATTAAATAAATTAGTTAAAGTATTAACACCAAATTTATTTAATATTCAAATTAGTATTAAAAATAAAGATTTATTAATGATTGGTGAAAGATTTTTAACAAATTTAATCAAATATTTGATAATGGATATTAATGATTCAATGAATGAACAACCTGGATTAACATCAATGTCAATACAAAATAATTCAGCAAATAGTTTAAGTATTAAACATATTAATGATGAAAATACAATTTCTCCAAAAAAATTAAATAAAAGATCTTTAGAATCTTTAAATAATGATATTACTAATTTAAATATTAGTCCATATAAATCAAATTTAAGATCAATGGTATCATTTTCATCTTTTGAATCTTCAACTTCTTCAACTTTAAGAGATATTACAAATAGTTCCAAAAAGAAAGTTATTAGTTATAGTTCAATTGATGGTGATAATAAGACAAAAACTTTAGCTAAATTATATGAGGAAAGACTGAATAGTAAGTTTATTAACTAGCCATAAATACATATACCTATATTTATTATTCTATAACCTGATCTTTTATTGTAATTGTAAATATAAAAGTAAAATTATTTATAAGAAAAAAAATCACGTGATCAATATTTTTTTTTTTTTTAACACGAAAAAAAAATTAAAAATGAAATTCCAAAAAATTCAAATAAAATTTAATTAAAAAGAATATATAAATTAAATTAAATTAAAGAAGAGAAAAGAAAAGAAAAGAAAAGTAATGAAGAAATTTGTGTCTTCAAATTCATTGAATTCACAGTCAACAGCTGAATCCTACAAGACTGCCAATTCAATTGAGCCGTTGTCGAATTCCAGCTACAAAAACTATAATACTGTTGATTTGACGCCAAATAATAATACCGTCAAAATCAAGAGCAATCAACAGTTGAGAACTTCAGTAATTGATAATCAACTGAGGAAGGAAAAGACTAAATCGTTCCAATTCAATACAACTCCTGCTCTATTACAAGATTTATATAACAAGAGTAATGAAAATTTGGGTGATGATGATCAAGAAGTAATTAATCGAAATAGCAATTATAAAAAAATTGTTAACCTTAATGATTTCAAAACTCCAAATTTATCAGAGAATAATAATAGTCAATTCATTGATTATAACTATGATACTCCAAAAGTTGATCTAACTACTGATTTAGAAAATATTAAACCTACAACACCACTTTTCCAATCATCAAATGCTCTTAATAAAGAAAATATAAAGAGAGGTAAAACTCAAACAAATGATTTATCATTTCAAGAAAATAATGCTAATGATACTTCAATACTATCAAATTCAACTGATAATGATACTTCAATGAATGTCACAATAAATTCAGATTTACTTGATCAGAAAGCTTTTACTGATAGTATAAATTTTGATAATTTAAATTCTAATAATGACACTAATGACTATAATGACAAGGAAAAGGAAAAGGACAAAGACAATCAAAGTATACTTACAAGTAGTAAGATAACCCCTCAAGATGAAGAACTAACTTCTTTATTCCTAATAGCTATCCATGACTTTGATGCTTCAACTTTATCAGAACAAGATTCTTCAATTTGTTTGAGTTTCCAAAAATCAAGTGTTGTATTTATTCATTCAATTGATTCAAGTGGTTGGGGTGAAGTTACTCTAATTTCAAACTTTAAAAGAGGCTGGATTCCGGTGAATTATTTTGCTTCTTTACCTTTAAAATATAATGATCATTTAAAAACTTTATTAATTTCTTGTGCAAAATTTTTACAAAATCCAATAAAGAATAATTGTTTGAATATTGAAATTATCAATTTAATTAAAGATGGTGTTAAATTCTTATTAAATTCAACAAATTGTTTATCAAGGTCAAATGATTTAATTAAAAAATTTAAAATTTTAAAAAAAATTAGAAAATCTTTATTAAATGATTGGTATTCATTAATGATGAAATCTGATTGTTATAAATCAAAAATTTCTGAACAAAGAATTGATACTTTAACTTTAATGGTTTTACAAGTTTTAAAAAAATCTATAGGTTTTTTAGAAATTTGGTTTCAATGTAAAGATAATTTAATTATGTCAAATTCTTCATCAACAAAGAATTCATTACCAACTTCTCCAGAAAAACTAAATCAAAATCATCGTCATTTAACTTCAATTCCAAAACCTACTGCTTCAAAATTAAATGAGAAAGATAGTTCAATTATTTATTTAAAAGAATCTCCATTTATAAAATCAAGATTATTAGAAATTCAATCTTATTTACTTAATTATATTGCTTTAATAATTGGTAGAATTGATTTGATTGAATCAAATCCACAAGGTTGTCAAATGTTGGAAATTTTAATTCATCAAATTATTTTATTATTAAGAGAGTTATTATTTGTTAATAAATCTTTAAATTCAACTTTGATAAATAATAATTATAATAAACTGAACTCTTCTTCAAATAAAACGATTAATAACTCTCAATTAAAGAATAATATTAATGAATTAAAACAAATCAATTTAAAATCTGAACAAGATTTAGATTCTTTATTAAATTTAGTTTCTCAATTAGTTTCAACTGTTAAAAAATTTATTATTAATTGTATTGAATTAATTATTGATAATTCTGATGATAAATTTAAATTAATTATTATATTATCAAATATGATTCCATTAATTAATTCAATTGTTGTTAGAAATTTAAATTTATTAATTAAATTTAAATCGAATAATTTTCAAATGGAATTAAATCATAATTATCCAGATTTTAAATCAATGAAGATTGATTCAAAACATTTTTTAACAATAATTTCAAATGAATTAATTAAAAATCAAGAAGAAAAACCAATTAATAAAAAATTTGAAACTAAAATTTCTTATTCTTCAAGATATTCAATTATTAAAAATAAAAATGGAATTGATTCAAATACTCTAAATTATTTAAATATTAATTTAAATTCTGATGATACAAATAATAATAATAAATCATTTTCAAGAAGTTCAATTTTTTTACCTTATTTAAATTCTGATCCAATAACTAATCATGATCCAGAAAATGAATTATTATTTGATCATTCATCAACAAATACAAATAAATTAATTGGTTCAACAGTCTGGGGTTTAATGTATTTATTAATTTTGAAAGATGATAAATTTGATAATTTAGTTGATTTATTTTTTTTAAATTATAAATTATTTTCAAATTCAAAAGAAATTATTGATTTATTTATTGAATTTTTTATTGATGAAAAGAGTTACGATTTTTTTGATGATGATAATAATAAAAATTATGATAATGGTGATTTATTAACAAGTATTGAATTAAAAAATAAAAGAAAAAGAATTTTAAACTTATTAAAAATTTGGTTAAATTCTTATTGGGATCCAAAAGATAATGAAATTTTATTAATTATGATTAATTTTTTTAATGAAGAAGTTGTAAATTATTTACCAATTGAATCAATTAAAATGATTGAATTATGTTGTAATTTAACAGGTGTTTATGAACATCAATCAAATTTTAAACAATTGATTAAAAAAGATTTGAAATTATCAAAAGCTTTAAAAGATACTCCTATTGTTAATCAATCTTCTCTATCAAGAGATAATAGTTTTAATTCTTTAACTTTTGATAATGGTATTAATGATGAATTATTTGATGAATTTGATTTAAGAAGATTAAAGAGAAAAAGTTCAAATATGAATTTAAATTTGAATAGAAGAAGTTCAATTTTATCATTAAAGAGATCATCATCAATGTCATTTGGTTCAAAATTCAACTTTTTCAGTTCTTCAACATCAAATTTATTATCACCATCTTCATCATCCTCTAATTATAATGTTAATGAAGTTGAAAAGACACTGATTATGAATAGAAGGCTTTTGAATGTTAATTTAACATTAGAAACTAATTTAAGTGAACAACAATTTAAAACTTTAAACTTAGAACGAATTATATTATTATTTAATTCAAATTCAAAATTAAATTTAATACCAAATTTATTACCATTTGAAATTATTGATGAAATTGAATCAACATTTGATATTGCAAAACAATTAACTAATATTGAATTAGAATTATTTAAAAATATTGAATTAATTGAATTAATTGAATTTATTAATTCAAATTCTTCAACTTCAAGTAATAATTCAAATCCAAAATTTAAAAATATATTAAATTCAATTAATTTTACAAATGATTTATCAAATTATATTTTAAATTCAATTTTATCACCAAAAATTACAAATAACACAAGAATTTTAAGATTTCAAAAATGGTTAGAAATCACATTATCATGCCTTTATTTTAAAAATTTTAATTCAATGATTTGTATTATTATTAGTTTACAAAATCATTTAATTTCAAGATCAATAACAAACTTAATTGAAGATGAATTATCACCAAAATATTTAAAATTATTTGAAGAATTGAAGAATATTTGTAATCCAAATAATAATTATTTGAATTATAGAAGACAAGTTGTTATTGAAGATAAAAATGGTGATGATGATTTAACAACTAGTGATGATTATGATGAAGATGATGAAGAATTTAATAAATCATTTAGTAGTGAAATTAATTTCAATGATTCTAGTCTTCAAGATGATTATAATAATATTAAGATTATTGTACCCTATATTAATTTATTCATTCAAGATTTATTAAGTTTAAAAGAAGTTAATACAATGAGATCAATTAAATATATCAATGTTGAAAAAATTAAGAGGTTAACCAAAATTTATTATCAATTTGAAAGTTTTAAAAAATTAAGTTTAAATTCAAGTAATTCAAATCTTGGTAAAGATGAAAGACTTCAAGAATTAATTATCTATGAGTTATCAAGAATTAATGGAGATGATGAATATGGATTTGGAGAAAACAAATTTTGGGAATTTAGCGAAAGACTTAAGAATGCTAAACCATTGAACTATTGAATTTAATGTCAATATCTGGGATGTAGTATTAGGACAGTGTAAACAAATATAGAAAGTATAACAGTATGAAGTTAATAATGGACAATATTTTTATAAGCTTTAATATTACTTGTATGAATCAAAAGGTATTTAGTTTCCAAATCTGGGTTTAGAACATAGAGAATTGATAATAATAACAAAAATAATAACAAAAATAATGTGTCATAATATTTAATCAGCAATCGCTTTCCGTATTTGGTTACTTTAACGCCAAAAATCAAAATGTTATAATTAAAACAAGTAAAAATGACGATAAAGAAAGTATGTGATTAAATCAATAATTAAAGTAGATTGAGTATTGATTTGGAGTGTTTTAATATTTAAATTGAGTTAAATTCCTGGAAATTTTCTTGCTATTTTTTTCTTTCATCAGTATTAATTAATTATGACTGTTACTATAATTCCTGTTACTGAACAATCTCAATTTAAAGCTTGGGAAACTCTTTGGAAGTTATATCGTATCTTCTATAAGAGTCCAGTTACTGAAGATGTTTCTGAATTTACATTTAAAAGAATTTTAGATGATAAAATTCCAATTTATAGTGCCTTAGCTTTAGATGAAGAAACTGGTGATTATATTGGTATGGTTAATTATTTTACACATGTTGATACTTGGAATTTTAAAGATAAATTATTATTAAATGATCTTTTCGTTGATGAAGGCTCAAGGATTAAAGGTGTTGGTAGACAATTGATGGAATTTGTTTTTAGTAAATGTGATGAATTAAATTGTTCAACAGTTTATTGGAATACTGCATTTGATAATCATAGAGCTCAATTATTATACGTTAAAGTTGGCCAAAGATCAGGTTTTTTATCTTACAAAAAGAAATAAGTTTAAATATATATGTATTGAAATAAATATTTTAAGTACTAAAGACTATTCAAATAAATATGTTCCCCAACCTACTGAGATTGTACCATTATTATATAATTCAACACCTTTTCCATTTTGAGCTAAACCACAAGCAACAATTAATGGCATAAAATGTTCTAAAGTTGGATGAGCACTATATAATAATTTTTTTAAATTTGGATCTTTTTTTAAATTGTCAAATTTTTCTAATCTTTCTTCATTTGTTAAATTTAAATACTCTTTAATTAATCCATTAAATTTATCAACATATGGTAATGATTTACCTGGAGTATTTGAACCTTTACTAATATCGTATAAATTATGAACTGACATACCAGTACAAATGATTAAATGATTATCAGATCTTAAATCTGATAAAACTTGACCTAATTTATGATGAAAATTAAAATCATCTGAATTTTTACCTAGTGAAACTTGAATAATTGGTACATCAATATCCCATTGATCTTTTGGATCTTCTTTATTATAGGTAAATGCAACTTTAAATGGTACCCAAACACCGTGATCAATGCCTCTTTCAGTTAACTTTGTTTCAATACCATTTGAATTTAAATGATCAACAATTTTCTCAGCTATTGATAAATCATTAAAAGAATTAAAAGTTTCTTTATACATATAAGCAGGAAATCCATAAAAATCATAAATTAAATCATTTGTTAATTTAAATTTATTATTTGTTAATTTTTTTGGAATTGCAACTTCAATTAAATTATTCTTTCTTGATTCCCAATGAGCTGAAACAACAATAATTGATTTTGGTTTAATTTCATTTTTAATTTTTAAACCAATTTCTTTAACTTTATCAAAAGCACCTGGATCACCACCAAATTGAGCTTCTTTATACATAAAAGTTGGACCACCATGACTTAAGAAATAAACAGGGGTTGATTTTTTTAATAAGTTAATTTGTGAAGTTGATAATGAAGACATAATTTTATTATTATAATAATCAACTATTGGAGTTGGTGAATAGAAATAGTTTAAAAATAGATTTGAATTATTTTGGATTGTTTTTATGATTATTGATAGTATAACAACTTTTAATATTAATGGTATAAATTTAATGTTGTTGAAATTAATCATTAATTATTATTAATCTTTATTTAAGGACAAGGGGGAAAACTGACTTGTATTTATAGACGGTAATTGCTATAGAGTATAAGGCCAGTTCAGTTGATATGAAATGCTTTGATTATTAATCATCCATTTCATAAGTATATATAAAATAATTTACTCTTATCAAATATTTATAATTTTGTAGTGAGTGGGATTTGTAATAATTTATAATTGTTTTTTTAAAATGGTCACGTGATTTGAACGGAAATAATAATTGAAAACGGAGATAAAAAATATAATCACGTGATTTTATTTTTATTTTATTTTTTAAATTACATAATCAATTACATAATCGTATATTAAATAATAAATTTTGGTTTCTGATAACGTGATTAAGGATTTTGGGGGCAGTTTATTATTTAAATTTAAAATCAATTCTTCTTCATCCCTTAAATCTATATCAATATCAATATCAATTAACTCCCAATTGAGAGAATCAATTGGATACAAATCACATCAATTTCACTCTAACCAACAACAACCAATCGCAATGGGCTACTTCAATGCTCAAGTAGACAACCAAGATGTTGAGGATGATGATATTCCTATCCGTCCTCGTTTTCATACAAGACACCTTTCAGGTATTCCACAAGGTGAATTATCAAAAATGTTATCAAGCTTCTCAATTGAATGTCAAAAGGAATGGAAAGAAAATGGGTTTAAACCTTTTGAATCTACTTTAGAATTCGAAAAACAATTCATTGAACATGTTCATACAACTTTAGCTAGATCAATGATTAATTGTGATACTTTATCAAGTTATCAAGCAACTTCTTTATCTTTACGTGATAAGTTGATTATGAAATGGGATAAAACTCAACAATTACATACTGCTTCTCAAGCTAAAAGAGTTTATTATTTATCTTTTGAATTTTTAATGGGTAGAAGTTTAGATAATGCTTTAATTAATTTGAATGATAAAGAAATTGTTCATGAAGGTGTCAAAAAATTAGGTTTTAATCTAGAAGATTTAATTAATCAAGAATCAGATGCTGCTTTAGGTAATGGTGGTCTCGGTAGATTAGCTGCTTGTTTTATTGACTCTTTAGCTACTGGAAATATCCCTTCTTTTGGTTATTCTTTAAGATATAGATTTGGTATTTTTAAACAAACAATTAATTCAAATGGTAGTCAAGTTGAAAAACCTGATTATTGGTTAAAATTCGGTAATGCTTGGGAAATTGAACGTCATGAACTACAATACCCTGTTGGATTCTTTGGTCATACTCAATTAAATGAACATGGTGAACAAGAATGGATTCCGGGTGAAGTATTTTTAGCCGTTCCGTTTGATAATCCAATTCCAGGTTTTAGTACTAATACTACTAATAATTTACGTCTTTGGTCTGCTTTCCCTTCAACTGATGTCTTTGACTTTAATAAGTTTAATGAAGGTAATTATGAAGAAGCTACAAGATTATTTCAAAAAGCTGAAGCATTAACTGCTGTTTTATATCCAAATGATAATTTCTTAGCTGGTAAAGAATTAAGATTAAAACAACAATATTTTTGGGTTTGTGCTTCTTTACAAGATATTATTAGAAGATTTAAAAAATTAAATCTATCTTGGGAATCATTACCTGATAAAGTTGCTATTCAATTAAATGATACTCACCCAACTTTAGCAATTGTTGAATTACAAAGAATTTTAATTGATATTGAAAAATTAGAATTTGATGAAGCTTGGAATATTGTTATTCAAGTTTTTGGTTATACTAATCATACAGTTTTACCAGAAGCTTTAGAAACTTGGGCAATTTCTTTATTTGAAAGAATATTACCAAGACATTTAGAAATTATTTATTTAATTAATTGGAAATTTTTAAATTATGTTGATTCAAAATTCCCAGCTTCTGAATACCCAGGTTTAGTTAAAAGGGTCTCTTTAATTAATGAAGATGGTGAAAGATCAATTAGAATGGCTCATTTAGCAATTATTGGTTCTAAAACTGTTAATGGTGTTGCTAAATTACATTCTGAAATTTTAAAAAATGAATTATTTAAAGATTTTGTTTTAATCTATGGTGAAAAGAAATTTGGTAATGTTACTAATGGTATTACACCAAGACGTTGGTTAAAATTAGCTAATCCTGAATTATCAAAATTAATTTCATCAAAATTAAATGATTCAGAAGATTTCTTATTAAATTTATCAAATTTAGAAAAATTAGAACAATTTATTGATGATAAAGAATTTCAAGATGCTTGGATTGATGTTAAAACAAAGAATAAAGAAAGATTAATTAAATTAATTTATGAAACTACTGGTATTGTTATTAATGATGCTAGTGCTTTATTTGATATTCAAGTTAAAAGAATTCATGAATATAAACGTCAACAATTAAACATCTTTAGAGTTATTTATAGATATTGGTATATTAAATCATTAAGTCCAAAGAAAAGAGTTGAAACTATTCAACCAAGAGTTGTTATCTTTGGTGGTAAAGCTGCACCAGGTTATTATACTGCTAAAACCATTATCAAATTAATTAATAAAGTTGCTGATGTTGTTAATAATGATGATGAAATTGGTGATTTATTAAAAGTTGTCTTTATTCCAGATTATAATGTTTCAAAAGCTGAAATTATTATTCCAGCTAGTGATATTTCAGAACATATTAGTACTGCTGGTACTGAAGCTTCAGGTACTTCAAATATGAAATTTTCTTTAAATGGTGGTATTATTTTAGGTACTTTAGATGGTGCTAACATTGAAATTGCTAATGAAGTTGGTAAAACCGAATCACCAAATGAATTAACTGAAAATATTTTCTTATTTGGTATTCGTTCAGAAAAAGTTGAAGGTCTAAGACATAAACATTCTGTTAATCCAATTCAATTACCAACTGAGTTATCTAAAGTTTTTGAATTAATTGAATTTGGTTTATTCGGTGATCCAAGTGAATATAAAACTCTATTAGATTCAATCAGATATCATGATCATTATTTAGTCTCTGATGATTTCAAAGAATTCTTAAATCTTCAAGATGAAGTTGATTTAGCTTATAAGAATAAAGCTAAATGGGTTAAGATGAGTATCTTAAATACTGCCAGATCAGGTTATTTCAGTAGTGATAGAGCTATTGGTGAATATTGTAAGATGTGGGATATTCAACCAATTGAACCAGATTTTTAGTGTGTTTTTTTTTTTTTTTTTGAATAGAGAGATAGAAATCTTTTCAACAAAGATAATTATTGCTAGAGTTTATCTATATAGATTTTTCAGCTTATACATTTATACATCTTTTTAGAAATTCAAACAAAAAAAGAAAAAAAGAAAAAAAAAAATATTATTATTATTATTATTATTATTATTATTATTATTATTATTACTTCCTATATCATTTGAGAAAATATTCTCTTGAAGATTGTAAATTATCATTTGTTATTATTGTTGCTGATTTAATTCGCAAAAATATATAATTAATATTCAGTTCATAACAAGTTCTGTAGCTAATCAACATCAAATATATCTATAACAACAACTGATGATATACTTCAATTATTTAATAGATAAACCATTAGATATAAATGACAGAATTATTCCGGCTCTTCAATGTCAACATTTCCCTCCCACAAACTGAAAACAAATGGGAATTTTAGTGAGATTTTTCTGTTTTTGTTTAAAATTTAGATATGAAGCTATTATACAACATTATACTACTCTAAATATTCAAAAACTAAACAACAAAAACTAGAAATAAATACAAAATTAACAAAAAATTATCCAAAGTTTGAAAATTCACGAAAAATAAAAAAAAAAAAAAAATCAATCGTAATAATTTTTCAAAATAACAACAAAACCAAATTAAAATAGAAAACAAGAAGGAGTTGGAAGGCATTATGAACAACAACCTAGTGCAAAAATCCATCATAGGGATACCTCTACTATTCATTACACAGTTTCTCTCCAGAATATGTACCTTTGTTTTGAACTATTCTCTAATATCGTACATTACGCCAAAATATTTTGGTCTTCAATTCTATCTTGAATTCATCATGAATACTTGTCTATATTTTAGTAGAGAAGGTATAAGGTTAAGTTGTCAAAGAATTTCAAATAACACAACAGTTCAAACACCAAATGAAAAGACAGGCTCACTTGGAAATGAAAATGTTAATCAAAAAATCATAAATTTAAGTTATATACCAATATTAGTTGGTTTACCATTATCAATCTTATTAATCTATTGGCAAATTTATTTAAAGGTTTCAGATCAATTTCAAAATCTATATTTGTTTAATTATTCAGTGATATCATTATTCTTTGCAATCATTTTTGAATTATTAATTGAACCTTTCTATAATATTTATCAATTTAATTTAAATTATAAATTAAGATCAAAAATTGAAACTATAAGTTTAATAATTCAATCAATTGTTAATTTTTTAATCATTGTTAAATACTATAAACAATTTGATGAAATTTCAATCCTAGCATTTACAATTGGTAAACTATTTCACTCAATAACTTTATTAGGTCTTTATTATTATAATTTCAATAAAGATTTTTTAATCAAGAATATTTGTTCAATTAAATTAAAACCTTTTAATAGTAATAATAATTACTTTGATTCCAAAAATTTATCACATTTTGTTAAGATCCTTTATCAAATTATTTTTAAACATTTATTAACTGAAGGTGATAAATTAATTATTAATTATCTTTGTACAATTGAAGAACAAGGTGTTTATTCATTAATCTCAAATTATGGTTCAATTTTGACAAGATTATTGTTCTTACCAATTGAAGAAAGTACAAGAAATTTCTTAACAAAATTAAACTTTGATAATTATAATTTATCAATTGATTTAATCTCAAATTTATTGAAATTTTATTCTTATTTGTCAATTTTAATCTTAATTTTTGGTCCATTAAATTCACCTTATTTAATTCATTTTGTTGTTGGTTCAAATTGGTCAAATCAAGTTAGTGTTATTATTCCATATTATACAATTTATTTACCATTCCTAGCCTTTAATGGTCTTTTAGAATCAATTCATCAATCCTTTGCTAATAATAATCAAATTGTTAAATATACTTATTTCATGTTTTCATTTAGTGTTGTTTTCATGATTTCAAATTTATTCTTAATTAAATTTTTAGATTATGATTTAAAAGGTTTAATTTTATCAAATATTTTAAATATGTTATTAAGAATTATTTATTGTTGGAAATTCTTTATGATGTTTATTAAAAAGAATAATTTATCAAATTTATTTAATTCAAAACCTATTATTAATACTAAATTTGTTAAAATTTCAATCTTTATTTGGTTATTCTTAATTATCACTTGTGGTTTAACTGGTAATTTTAAGGAATTTTTAATTAATATGATTTGTGCTTTAGTATTAACATTTTTTATTGTTGCTAATGAATTTGATAATATTTTATCTTTATTCAATATTAACAAAAAGAATTTTAAATTTAAAAACATTTTCAATAGAAAAAATTCAAAACCAGTTGACTTTATTGAATGATTTTATTTTACCAACAATTAGCTTGCATTTAACATTATCATTACAAAAGAAATCTTATTAATTAGAATATATATTTGTACTCTAAATTACTATACCAGTCCAATAAAAGAAAAAAAATTTGTAACTCTAATCAGTATCGTGATATCCACTCATGGCAAAGGCTCTTTCAACATAACTTTCCCATAATTTCTTTAATTTAGTTTGATCTTGACCAATTTTATTCTTCTTTCCACCATCTTCTACATTAATACTTTTACCTAAATTCTTACCTAATTTAACCATATCTGATACTAGTAATGATTTCATATTATATGGTTTTTTATCTGATTCATATTCAACTTCAAAATTAAATGGTTTTGAACCTTCATTAACACTCTTTAAATCTAAATAGTATTGAACATATCTTAACGGACTAAAAGTTTGAGCAACATAACCTGGACCCAATCCAAGATTAGCTGGTTTTGGTTTTGGTACTGTGACATCATTTTTTGGATTCTTTCTCTTCTCGTTTTTCTTTTTCTTTTCAATATCAATTTCATTATCTTCATCGTCATAATCACTATTATTATCACCAAATTTAAAACTATATTTAAATATTTCTTCAAAATCTTCTTCAACTTCTTGTTCTTCTTCACTACTCATGAATTTCTCAATTTCTTCATCAATTATAATTTGTTCTTCTAATTCTTTAAAGAATTCTGACCATGGTTTGAATTTTGAACTTCTTTCTTTATTTTCCATAATTACATTTTCAACTTCAGAAATATTATATTCCCAAATTCTCATACCTGGATTAAATGTTGGAATAATTGAAGCAGCAATATTAACAATAGCATATCTTTCATTATTAGTTTCATTTCTCTTTAGATTGTTCTTATTCTTTAGATTAGCATAGACAGTTTTGCGAACTAATTCCATATATTTCTCTTTATTATTTGGTGGACCTCCCATTATTTCAGCTTTATCTTCATTACCTAAAATCTTATATTCATTAAAAATTTCATATAATTCTTCTAAAGTTGGTTGACTTTCTTCTTCATCATCATTTTCTTCTTCAATTTCCATTGTTAAACCAACACTTTTATAAAATGATTTATAAGCTTGAATTGAATCAACAGGAATGAAATGATCAATATTCATATGACCATAAACACCTCCAATAATAATATCTCTATATTCATAAGTCCACATAACAAACTTCCTATAACAAGAAATATCATAATTCTTTGGAATTGGTGGAACATGACCTGATAACCAAACTTTAATATTTCTCTTTCTTGCTTCTTCTAAAGTTGAACCTAACCATTGTAATAATTTATAACCTGGTTCTTTAGATTTATCACAATTATCAACTAAAGGATTACCTTGGAACATATAAAGTGTATTTATACTTAAAACAGCTAACGAATTTGGGATAACTTCAACAAAGAAATAAGCACCTCTTTGGAAAATATAAAGTTGTTCCTCAGGAATGAAATCTTTCCAAATTTGCCACATTTCACGAGTTTGTAAAGTTGGACCTGGAGCAAATAAATTATGAGGATAAACATCATTATTACCAAGACTTGGTACCACTATAACATCAAATTTTTTAGGATCTAAAGATTTTTTGTTGTGGAAGATTGAAGTAAATTTCTCAGCAATTTTATAATTCATTTCAAAGATTTTATTTTCAGTTCTTGGTATATTTCTATCACTATCATGTCTAATATTATCACCAGTCCAAATAACAAAATCAATTTTGTCTCTTAAGTTTGCTGCAATCCAATCAAATGTTGAATCTGTTAAAAGTTCTGGAGAATCACAACCTAATAAAGCATCACCATATTTTGAAGCCTTTGGTTTAAATTCAATATTAACATCTAAATCAAATTCATCATCTTCTACTTCTTCTACTTTAATTTCTTGACCGTCTTCATTTATAATAGTTCTCTTTGATTTTCCTTTATGACAAGAGTCTTCAATTAATGAACCTTCTTTATAATATTCATCAGGGTGCATATCAGTAATATGTAAGAATCTACCGTGTAAAACTTTTGAATCAATTTCAACACCATTATCATCAAATGTAATTATTTGTAAAGGCTCATTAGGAGTTAAACCTAATTTCTTATATTCATCAACATTTGTAATTTCTAATCTTTGAATTTTTAATTGATGTTTATTTAATAACTCATCAAGTTTTGAACTTGATTCCTTATTATTATTCATGTTACTTTCACTGTTGGTGGTAATAGAGTCATTTATTATATCATTGGAATTAACAACACTTCCAAATTCCTTATAATCTGTTATTATGATAGAGTCTTTGTAATTCCATATTATCAAAAAGATTGTTGTGATAACCACTATTAAGCACTTGATAATGGAATTACCGTTACTATTCCCTATGGTTTTATTCTGCTTCTCTTCATTCTGTATCACTTTTTGTGCCATTTCCAACTAAATATGTGTGTAATATAGTTAAAGTTGTAGCAATTGAAACTAGTCGATAAGAATATTCCTTTCCCAAAAAAGAAAAACTAAATGATTATAGATTAATTTGAGCTTATGTTATTTGCAATTTTAAGCAGCCAAAAATTAAAAAAAAAAAAAAAAGCACGTGATTTGAAATTTTTCTTAAGCATGAGAAATTGTGTTTAAATGGTTCTGGCAGTTGTAATATTGAAGTAATAGTCACAAGTTTCAAGTAGATGGTACCTAAAATGATTGTTAATAGATATATCAAGCTTAATCCTCGAATTTCAGATTCTAACACTGATTAAACTGTGTATTTATTGTGAAGGTAACCCTATTTAGTCACGTGACTCAAAAAAGTTATTAATTTGTTGAAAAATTTCCAAATTTGAATGAATAACAATGAAATAGTTTATTGAATCTGTACTCATATCATTCCCCTATCCCATTCGTATAATTAATCAATACTACATTAATAATAATGCTATTCAGAATAATAGGGAGAGTAGAGGCTCAATCTTGTTTATTGAGTTTCAAAAGATCAATCAGTTTTGAACGTAAAGCCAAACTATTAGGTGAAGAAGGTCAAGAACAATTAGAATACCTTGATTCAGTTATTCAATATTTTAGAAATGCTGTTAAACCAGCTTCGCATGTTTTAACAACAGTACGTTCATTCCCAACTTTAGAACCAGTCACTTTTCAACCAGCTTCATCATCATTATTAGATATTCCAATTAGAACAGATGCATTATGGAGTGCTGTTACTTATGATGCTGATAATGCTCGTGCAAGTAACTTTAGATTGTTAGGTCGTAATGATATGGGTTTTTCAAATAAGAAATTATTACCTCAGAAGGGTACCGGTAAAGCTCGTGTTGGTGATAGATCTTCTCCAATTAGACATGATGGTGGTCATGCTCATCATGGTCCACAAACTGCTACAGTTAATCATAAAACAGAACTTCCAAAAAGAGTATACGGTTTAGCTGTCAGATCAGCTTTAAGTGAACAGTTCAGAAGAGGGGGTTTATATATTATTAAAAATGGTGAATTAGATTTACCAACAAAGGATCCATTATATTTCCAAAGATGGGCTGAAAAATTCAATTTAGAAAATCATATCTTTCTATTCATAACAAATGGTTTCAAAAAGAATTTATTTGAAGCAACAGCAGGTTTCGGTGGTGCTAAAGAAAGATGTGATGTTATTCAACAAGAAGCTTTACAAATCGGTAGTATTTTAAGAGCTCAAAAAATCTTTATGGAATTAGATACATTAAAATACTTAGATTTACAATATAACATGAAATCCAGTGCTAAACATAACTTCAGATCTTTAAAGAAAGATACTGCTCATAATTTAGAAACTTTGACTTATCAAGCAGATGAATTTGATTCACAATATCAAGTCAAAGAAGAATCAAAATAAACTGTTGAGTGAATTTTTACATAAACAGATTTGATAAATTAACGAAAGAAAATATGTGTCTTTCTATTCCTTTTAATGAAATGTATATAGATATCTCAAATATAAGTTATATTATATTAGTTGGTATTTCCAAAATAATGTTATCAAAGTAAAGTAAGCAAGCCCTACTGTTATTCGCACGTGACTTAATAGTAGCCCTAAACCAATAACAAATAATCCAAACACCAATCTTCAAAAAAAAAATTCTAACAAAACAAAATTTTAAAAAAATCGCAGTCACAATTTTTTTTTTTTTTTGATGAATCCAAACAAAACGAAAATTACAAAAATTACAGACTCTTTCAGTTTAATAGATTAACCAAAGTATACTAATAATCATCAAAAATGTCTTTAGTTGTTCAAGAACAAGGTAACTTCCAACATATTTTACGGTATGTCATAGTATTCAAGAGATGATGTAGGGAAATAGTGTAATCTAATGGTTGATGGGCCATATTATCAATGTCAAAGTCATGTTAGAATTTGTATTTATGATGAAATTAAAGTATTAAGAAAGATTTAAGTTTAAAAAGGAAAAGTAATAGTATAAACAGTATGCAAATTAAAAAAGTGTATTTAATCAAGAGAGAAACAAGTTGGATCAGTTAGCTACAAGAAATCGCTATTAAGAAACCTAAAATTCGAATTATAAAACACAATAGTGAAAAGAAATATCATCATATATTCAGTTTAACCTAAGAATAAAGGTATCCAAAAGCATTAACTGTGGAATAAGAAACATCAACAATATTAATATAAATTTATCTCACGATCAAGCCAAAATCAAAAGTATAAGACACCAAGTATCTAAATTCTTCATTGATTCACACTATTTTTTAAACAATAATAAAAACATCTTTAACTTTAAAATAATATTCTTGAAGGGCATTAGTACTAACATTTATTACTATAGTTTGTTAAACACTAACGTTGACGGTAAAATTAAGGTCCAATACGCCTTAACCACCATTCGTGGTGTTGGTCGTCGTTACGCTAACTTAGTTTGTAAGAAGGCTGATGTTGATTTATCAAAGCGTGCTGGTGAATTATCACAAGAAGAATTAGAACGTATTGTTACAATCTTACAAAACCCAACTCAATATAAGATCCCAACCTGGTTCTTAAATAGACAAAAAGATATCGTTGATGGTAAGGACTACCACGTCTTAGCTAACAACTTAGAATCAAAATTACGTGATGATTTAGAAAGATTAAAGAAAATCAGAGCTCACAGAGGTGTTCGTCACTACTTCGGTTTACGTGTCAGAGGTCAACATACCAAGACCACTGGTCGTCGTGGTAAGAGAGTTTAAACAAATCTTAATTATTAGCTATTTATATCTTGGTTTGGAAAAATTTTTAATAAAATAAAAAAGGGTACAAATTCAAAAAGAATATAATATTAATAATTTATGAATAAAATTGGTTTAATCTTGCAAAAAAATTTTGTATAATGAAAGTTAACAAATAAAATTTTTACATTGTTTTAATAAATTTATTTAAATTGTAGATGAATAATTGTAATAGCTATTGAAAAAAATTTTTTTTTTAAAATTGTACTATATATTGCAGAACCATAATTAATTTATTAAAGGATTCTATGATAAAGTTATTGTATAAATATATGTTATGACCGTGTAAGTTAAATATTGTATAAAGGTAACGACTTAATTGAAATATTACAATTAAATTCCTTTATTTGTCTACATATGTCATAATAATTTATTATAAAAGTGGGTATATAAGAGAATTGAAACATAAGTTCATTTATATATCATTAAGAGTCATTAAATAGTCTATATATAATTTAGTCATTATTATCATCATCATCATCATCATCATCATTAATCATTATTCATCAATCAACTAGTAATAAATCTACTTTTTTATTGATTCAAGATTTAAGATATTAGTTAATGAATTTGATTTTATTGGTGATCCATTCAATGGTTTAATATTTGGATTAGAACTTAATTCTTTTAATGGAACTCTTTCTTTTGAACCATTAGTAATATTGTTTTTTTTAGTTGGTGATGAATAAATAATGATGTTTTCTTTATGTGGTGATGATTTTAGTGGATTGACTTTCATAACAGGTTTTTGTCTTTGTCTTTGATTTGAAATAATTGGAGTTAATTCAGATTTTTCACCATTACCAGTAATGTTTAAAGCAGGTGAAGAAGTTGTACTACTTGATGCAGAAGATTGTCTTGAATGTAAACCTTTAGTGTTAGTTAGTCTAAATGTAATTGTTGAACCACCTCCACTAACTGGAGATTTATTTGATTGAGAATGTGATTTTGCAGGTGTTACTAAAACATTATTTGAAGTAGTAGTAGTAGTAGTAGTCTTAGTAGGACTTGAAGTACCATTAACTTGATAAACAGTTTGTGGTTGTTGTTGAATAGGTATTTGATGATTTGGAGTAAATAAAATAGTACCAGAATTTTGACCAATTGAAGTAGTATTTGTAAATGGATTTGAATTTTCTTGTTGTTGTTGACGTTGAGGTAAATAAATTGGTTCTATATGATGAACTTCCTTTTCTGAGCTACTTTGTTTTCTAATACTTTGTCTTTTATTTTGAAACCAAATTTGAATATTTTTTTCAGTCATATTAACTCTTTTAGCAATATCAATTCTTCTTGATCTATTTGGAGTTTGACCAAGTTCAAATTCAGATTGTAAGATTGCTAATTCAGTTGGTGAAGTTCTTCTTCTCTTTCTTCTTGCTAATTGAGCATTATCAATAGAAGGTTCTTTTGATGGGAAAGTTGATGGAGAATGAGAAATAAAAGCATAAGATCTCTTTTCAACTAATGGAGAAGACAAATTGTTTTGTTCTTGTTGTTGTTGTTTTTGTCTTTGTCTTTGTCTTTGTCTTTGTTGTTGTTGTTGTTGTTGTTGTTGTTGTTGTTGTTGTTGTTGTTGTTGAGTTTTAACGTCAATGGCAGCAATATTTGTAGTAGTAGTAGTAGTAGTAGTAGTAGTTGTATTGATTGTTGAAGAAGTTGATGAATTTGACATTGATCTACCATGATTTAAAGGTTTTGAATTTGGAGTTGGTAAAATTATTGAAGAATTTGGAGTAATTAAAGCAATATTTGATTGAGTTGGAGCAATTGAATTAAAAGTAAATTTAGTTTCTTCAAAACTAAAAGAGCTAACAGTTGGTTTAAGAGGTGTTGAAGTATTAATTAATCTATGAGAAAATAAATCAGTTGAACCTTTAGTTGGTGAACTTGGATGAACATTAATTGGAGGAGCAATTGCATTGTTTAATAAATCAGCTAAAGGCGGTAAACTTCTAGTTTCTAAATTGTTATTTGTGTTATGATTGTTTAAAATTGAAGGTAATTTTAGAGCAGTCATTGTACTTAACATAATTTTGATTAAGAAAAAAAAAAGTTTTAAAATTAGAATTTGTGAATTGAAGATTTGATTTTAAAAGAAAGAAACGCCAAATAAATCAGATATTAATAAAAATAACAATAGTTAATACAATTTTTTAAAAAGAAAAGAATTAAAATGAAAGAAGTGAATTTTGTTGTTGTTGTTGTAATACAGTTAGTTGGTTGATGTGACTGAAATAACTAATTTGAAGTAGTGAGTGAATGAATTTATTTCAAAGAATATTAGGAGTGAACTAAGAAATGTTAAATGTAACATATTTATAAATAATAAATGGGAAATAATGAAAGTATTTATATTTTAATTGTAAATATAATAGGAACCAAAATTATTCGCATTGAGAGTCCCCTTTGAAATTAAATTAAATTAAATTAATTAATATACCTAAAAAACGAATCAACAATTTAACAAAATTAGTTGCATAAACAAGTAAATTAACAACATTTTAAAATTGAAAGGAATGTTTTGAATTGATTTTAATTTAATATAGAAGTTGAAAGTGTTTTTTTTTTGGTGTTTTTTAGACTTTTTGAAGGAGTAATTTTGTAGGTTTGTTTACGTGTTTAAATTTTTATTCGTGTTTTTGAAAAAAAAAAAAAAAAAAAGTTTTTTTAGTAATTATTAACAAATAGATAAAAGTAACAAATATAAAAAACGATAATTAAAAACAATAAATAAAATTTAGCAATTGATTAAAACTGACGAATAAAGACGAAAAGAAATTATCGTGTTTTTGATTTTGAGAAGTACTACAAAACTAGAAAAAGTGAATTGGTGATTCTTTTGGGAAGGTATCCTTGAGGATTATTATAGTATATTATATTATATTGTGTAGTACTGTTTAGTTATGGCCCAAGAGAAGGATTTAGAAGACCTGAATGAAAATGAGTAACCGAGACACCATATGCATATCTTAATTAAGATATAACTGTCAATTTAGCCAAGATTATCATTACTTTACTACTTTTGTTTACAAATTAAACAAATTTAATTAAAATTTTATTATCAACGCGAACAAAAAAAAAAATTACGCGCGAATTACATACAAATTAAATTATTCCTTTATTTAGAATTTAAGATTTAAAAATATTTGAGAATTATGATTTGAGATCTGAGAATTGATAGGAATCAAGAATTAGTTTCTAGTTTGGAAATAATTAAATCAATTTTGGTATTGGAAATTGGAAATTGGTTATTTTGAAATATATAATATGTACCTTTCCACTTTTGCATAATTTAATTGAACGTGAACCTGCAAACATTTTATTTACTCTTTTAAGAATATTAAATGATTTTAGATAAAAAAAAACAATTGAATAGTCACATGGGCTTTGAAAATTAATAAAAGTAATTAATAAAACTAAATTTTATTTTTATTCTTCTTCTTCTTCTCTTTTACAAAAACTTTATTACAAATAACTTTTTTTTTTTTTCATTATGGAGTTCCGTTTCTATAACAACAACAACAATAAAAAAAAAAAAAATAACGGAACTCCATAAAACTTTTAAAGCTTTACAACTAAATAATAAAGGTATATTTGTCATTAATATATGAGTTATTTAGGTGATATACCATACTAAATACAAGCAATTATGTCAAACTTAAGCTTATGAAATTCTTCATTTCTCCATCATCAATTCTTCCATTCTGAAAGATCTGCTATTTGCAATTTATTTATAAGTAATAAAAAAAAAAAAACCTTTTTTATTTCATGATTTATCTAATTAAAATTCATTACAAATAAAATACTATAAACGATTATTATTATCACAATAAACTTAAGGATTTAAAATTTTAACTTATAAACACCATCTTTTCTTGATTACTAATTCATATACTATTCTAAAAATTATATAAATATAGGTTTAAAATCACAATTATATTTTATCACAATTATATTTTATCACAACAATTCATATTCTTTATTAATAATCATTTATTTATTTATTTATTTATTTATTTATTTAATTATAAAATCAAAAATTAGGTAATAAAAATGTATAATCCAATATCTTCATTATTTCATAAATCACAAAAATTAATTCCAATTGAAAAAAGATCAAAAATATTTATATATGGTTTAACATTAACAGGTGTAACATTAGATAATTTTAATGTTGCTGGTGCTCTTAGTACAATTTTTTCAATTCAAGAACATTTTGGTTCTTCAACAACAACAACTTCTTGGGTTTTATCAGGTTATGCTTTAACTTTAGGTTCTTTTATTATTTTATCTGGTAAATTAACTGATATTTTAGGTCCTCATATTTTTTTTTTTTAATTTCAATTTTTTTATCAAGTATATTTGCTCTAATTTGTTAAATTGTTGAAAATCAAATCATTATTTTAATTTTATTTAGAGCTTTTCAAGGTATTGCAGCTTCAGGTTTAATACCTTCTATTTTTTAGTTTAACAGCTAATTATTTTCAAGGTAAAAGTTTACAAAATGCAATTTCATTTTTAATGATTTCTGTTACTTCAGCATTTGGGTTAGGTTTAGTCTTTGGTGGTGTATTTTCATTATCAAGTATTGGTTATAAAGGTTTATTCTATTTTACTTTTGCTTTAAGTTTTATAATTTTTTTATTTCTTTGGTTTTTAATTATACCAATTGAAAAAATTGAAACTCAAAAAAATTTAAAAGTTAAAAATTTAGATTATATAGGTGCATTTTTATTAGTTATTGGGTTATTATTAATTATTTTAGGTTTAACAGAAGGTGGTGAAAGTTGGAAAATTGCTAAAGCTTATATTCCATTAATTATTGGATTTTTTATAGTTATTGGAGTTATTATTTATGAAATGATTTATATTCAAGGTTATAAAAATAAAAATAAATATAAATTAAAATTAAAAGAAATTAAAGAAATAGATCTTGAATTAAAAGGTGAAAAAGATTTAGAAATTGAATTAGTATTAAAAAAATGATTGGAGAGTTAATTTAGAATTATTATTTCCTATTGAAGTTTTAAAAATTCCTGGTTTTATTCAATATCTTTGTGCAACAAGTTTATATTATATTAATTTTATTTGTATTATGACTTCATTAACACAATATTATGAATATGTTGAGAATGATTCTCCATTATTAGCTTCAATAAAAGTTTTACCATTAAGTATTGGATTAACAATTGGTGCAATAGTTTTATAGAGAAAATTTAGCGCAAAAATTTGGTTTAAAGAAACTTTTATTAATTTCACCATTAATTAGTTTAGGTATGTCAATTTGGATTTCAAGATTAAATTATAAAATTAAAAATTTATATTGGATTTATCAATTTATACCACTTATAATTTTAGGTTATTTTATAAATCTTTATTTTCAAATTTATTGGAATTCAATTATTATAAGTACACCATTACATTTACAAGGTAATATTTCAGGGATTTTACAAACTGGTGGTCAAATTGGTCTTTGTCTTGGTAATGCTATTGTTTCATCAATTTTAGGTGAATTAAAATTTGAAAAGAATTAACTAAAAAATTTCAAAATACTCTTTATATTCCAATTACTTCAATTTCATTAGTATTATTAGTTTTATGTACAGTTAAAATCCCAAAATCTACTTTAAAAGATAAAGAAAAAGATAAAGATAAAGATAAAGAAGAAGTTCAATCTATTACAAATGACACTAAAGATTCAAACTCAGGTGTTATTTAATCACATATTTCTGAAGGAGAACCAAAAAAAAAAAAAAAAAATTGAAACTAAAACAATTAATGGAAGAACATTATTAAAAAAAAACTATTACAATTTAATTGTTTTGTTTATGAAAGAGATACATCAATTTATAAGCAAGTATTTATAAAGACTGTTTTATTATTTAATTTATTTCTGGTTATATTATTTAATATACAGTGTTTTTTTAGTTTAGTTTTTTTTAGTTTAGTTTTTTTTTTTTTTTTTTTTTTTTTTTT
>JAJMKZ010000361.1:6509-38870 GCA_030564005.1 Ruyongia tratensis | reverse complement strand
ATTGGAGAAATGCTTACCAAAATTTACGTAACAATTTTTTAAATGATTTGAAAATATTTATAAAAAATTAAAAGAATCAAATAGAACTTTGGATTTTTTTTGAAAAATTCTATTCAATATTAAAGAGAATATAAATTAAACTTGATTTGTCTTCTTTTCTTTTCTTTTTTCTTTTTTTTAGAAGAAGTATTAAATGATAAGTAATTCATTATCAAAATCATTATCATTATCATTATTAAAAAATTCAAATATTAATATTCAATCAAATTCAATAAGATTATTATCAACAACAAATAAAATGGTTAGTCCAAGAACAATTTTAAAATATTTTATTGCTTTACAACAAGAAGAAGGTGTTGGTGCAAAAGTTCGTAGATCAATTGGTACAATGAAGATGAGAAATTTTTCACCATTTTTAATGTTAGATCATTTTAATGTTAAACCACCAGCAGGTTTCCCAGATCATCCTCATCATGGACAAGAAACAATTACATATATTTTAGAAGGTATGATGGCACATGAAGATTTTACAGGTTCAGCAGGTGTTTTAAAACCTGGTGATTTACAATTTATGACTGCTGGTAAAGGTATTGTTCATAGTGAAATACCTGTTAAAACTGAAGATGGTAAACCATGTACAGGTATGCAATTATGGGTTGATTTACCAAAAGAGTGGAAAGATTGTGAACCAAGATATAGAGATTTAAAAGATGCTGAAACACCAATTGCAAAATCTGGTAAAAATGGTGATGAAATTAGTGTTAAAGTTATTAGTGGTGAATCATATGGTATTAAATCAGTTCAAGATTTAGCTTATACACCAGTTAATTATTATGATTTTGTTGTTAAACCTGGTAATTCAATTGAACAAGAATTTTCAAAAAATTTTAATGTATTTTTATATATAATTGATGGTGAATTAGAAATTGAAGAAAGAATAATACCAACTTATGGAGCAGTATTTTTTAATAGAGATGGTGATTCAGTTATTGTTAAAGTACCAGAAACACAAAAGAATTCTACAAGGTTTGTATTAATTGGAGGACAAATGTTGGATCAACCAATTGTTCAACATGGACCATTTGTTGAAACAACAAGAGAAAAGATATATGAAGTATTTATGAATTATCAAACAGGTAGTAATGGATTTGAAAGAGCTAAAGGTTGGTATTCAAGAATTGGAGGAGGATTAGATGAACATGATATTTTAGTTGAAAAAGCTAATCAAGAAGCTATTGAATTAGAAAAGAAATATGGAGTTCAAAGTCAAATTCATAAAAGAGATGAATTATAGTTTTGCATTTAGTTTTATTTATTCTTTTATTTATTCTTTTATTTATTCTTTTATTTATTCTTTTATTTATTCATATATATATATATATTATAAGAGCTATTTTGTGATACACTCTTTAGTTATTTAGTTAATATATATGCTTTTCTTGTTTAATATAAAGGTTTTTTTTTTTGACACATTTGATTGATGATTAACTGTATCAACTGTGTCCCACAATTGTACATATATAGTCAAAAATTTCAGCCAATAAGAAGCGAGGAAATCACTATTATTCCAAATTGGCGCAATCTCGGGGGAAGAATGTTTTCCAATTAGGGAATTGCGTATTTTTCATCTACCGGATTGGGAAGAAAAGGCATGAGGTTCTCTGGAGGGGCATAACTATTATAATTAAATAAAAGAAATCAATTGAATAGTTAGTTCGGATAAGAGGTGATTGTAGTGTAGAATGAGGGAAGAGATAGAAGAGATTTAAACCCTTTGTCTCAACCTCTAACCTCTAACATCTAAACTAAAGAACGGTAGAAGTGCTACTCAAACAGCCAATGGTAGCCCACACAAATTCTATTACTGAAGGTCAAAATGGATCGCGGGAACTGGGTCTTGTTCCCGGTAAAGTCTTGACATAGTGATAAATTGTGTTTGGTGTTAGTGTTAAATAGAAGGTAGATGAAACTGGTACCAATCACATACAAACCACACACACTCTCTCTCTCCGTCTCCTTCTTGCACTCTCACTCAACACCAAGTACTCCAGCTCTATCTCCTACTTGATTGATAGATTGACAGAGAAACTAAATTTGACAGGTCAAAGGGATTGGCGCAGACAAAATTTCCCAATGCGGTAACTCTGAAAAAAAAATCAGTTCAGTTTTTTTTTTTTTTTTTTTTTAGTTTTGAATTGTTTGAATTTGTTTAAATCTGTGGAAGGGAGTGTTTGAAAGTTTTAGAGATAAGTTCTTTTGTAGTGAGAAGTGTGTGGTGTGTGAACTTCGATGATATCAACTCTACCTCTCTTTTGATATCACTTGCAACCATAAAAGAACAGCCATATAACTTTGTAATACCTCCACATACACTATTCTCTCGCTTACGCCATTGACCCAATTAGGAAGTTTTCGGTTTTTGCGCCAAAAAATTTTCTTTATTTTTTTTTTTTTTTTCTTCTTCCTAAAATTCATTTGTTTAAATACAGAAGCAAATCTTCCAAAAAGGACTTTAAGTCTATTTATCAATTAATCTTTGATATTTTTAAGTTTCGCTCATATAGAATCATTCTCTTCATTTTAACCAGATGATCAGAATGAACATCAATTCTACAAAGTCCTTCATCCCTATAGCTCCATTACCTACACCCTCGCATCACCATCACCATCATAATCAAAACATAGCTATAGCACCAAAGAAGATACCGAATTCAAATAATAACAACAATATCAATAACTCTAATAACAATAATGGCTCAAAGAATCCTAATAATAAAAATCATTCTATTTCTTCAAAAAATTCTTCTTCAAACTCAAACTCAAACTCATTAACAAATCTTCATCAACATGTAAAGATTCAACCACAACAAAATAATATTTCAAGATCTAATTCAAATCTTTCAAATTCTTCTTCTTCAAATATTACAAAACAAATAAATTCTGTTGATTCTATTTCAAAAAATTCAATTAAATCTAATATTCAACCTCAAAATTCAAATCAAAATATTGCTTTAAAATCAAATCAAAAATCAAATTTAAATTCTTCAAATAATTTAAAAGTTTTAAATAATACTTCAACTTCTTCTAATTCTAATTCTTTTGAAAATAGTTCAAAAAATTCTTCACAAAATGAATATTCAACTATCGAAAATATTAAAGAATCAAAATTAATTAAACATGATTTAGCTAATTTAATTCTTAGTGCAAATTTAACAAAATTAAGTGCAAGTAGTCTGAAAGAAATGATTGACCCAATTCAATTAAAAACTGAATTAGATAATGCAATATTTGAAAATGATAATTTAAAAACTATAATTTCAAAAATTAAATATGAAATTGATCAATTTAATAAAAAAAATCAATCAATTGATCCTTCAGTTATTATTAATAATGGTTCAACTTCTCCAGTTGAACTAACTCCTTCTATAACAAGTTCAACAACAACAACAACAACAACAACAACTACCACTAATACCCCAATTACAGTATCAGCAACAACTCCAAATACTGATAATAATTCTAATACAATTACATCTGCTATGCCAATTCCAAAACCAAAGAGAACTTATAAAAAGAAAAAAAAGTTAACTCAAGTTTCTTCATCTCCAATGTCAATAAATTCATCAATGAACTCTTTAAGTTCAATGGTCTCTTCTGCAACTTTAAAAAACAATAAATTGAATAACAATAAGGATGATATTAATAATATTGATGAAATAATGAATGATTTAACAACTTTAATGAATAATGAAATTTCTACCACTATTAAAACAACAACTAATAATAATTCATATTCAACTCCAATTTTCCATAATGATTCAATTTCAATGACTAGTGGTAGTACTACTTCAACTCCAAGTGTTTTTGATGTTGGTTCAACTCCAAGTTTTGATAGTTATGAGAATAATTCTTTAAGTACTTCAACAACTATTTCTACTACTAATACTAATAGTAATCTAAATACTTTAACAACTCTTAATGAAGATTCAAATGATTTATTTGATCTTGATGATAATGTTAAATATATGTATTTAAAACAAGCTACATCAAATATGGCTTCTTTATCAAATTCTTCAAATTATATTAATGATAATAATATTTTTTCAGATTTAAATCCAAAAAAGAAAAGAAAAAGTGTTAGTTCTCATAATAATAATAATTCAATGTCTTTATCAAATTCATTAAAGGAACAAATTCCAAGTTCAATTGGTGATAATAATTCTAATTCTACTACTTATATTGATTCAATTAATGATAATGATGATAGACAAATGGCATTTTTAATGCAAAGAGATGATAGTATTTTAATTGATGATTTTATTAATTTTAATACTGCAACTACACCAACTTCAACAAATGATGAATATTAATGAAGAACAATCTCTATATATATATATATATATGTGTGTGTGTGTTTAATGAAGAAATGATGTGTGTGTGTGTGTTTTTTTTAATGAGGAGAGAAAAAAGAGAACAAAATCAAATGAAAAGAATGTTTCTTTAATTGATTATAGAAATTACAGGACCTTTATGTTTTTTTTTTTCTGTTATAGGCCTCAATATTTTTTTTTTTTTAATGTTATTGTTAATTATTAAGATGGATTTAGTTTTAAATTACACTAATTATGACTAAAGAAAGAAATGATTAAAAGCTTTTAAAAGTTAAGTTATATTTCCTTAGATACCTTATTATTTTTTTTTATTTTTTTTTCTTTCACTATTATTATTTTTATTCATGATTTCAAAACCTTTTTTTTTAAAAAAAACAATACTTTTTATGACTTGAGAAGGCAATCAATTTTTTTTTAAAGCCTCAATGATGATTATGATTATTATGAATGATATTTATTAACATCTTTTCGAAACCTTAATATCTAGATTATACATGTTAAAATTTATACCAAAGTTTAAAATCAATTATTTTTTTACAACTATTATTATTATATTTTTTTCTTATTATTATTTTTTTTTTCTTTTTTCTTTTTTACCTTTTATTATTAATTCTAATTTATTTTTACTCTTAATGTGTTTATTTTATTTTAGTTTTACTTTTACTTTGATTTTTATCTTATCTTATTTAAAAAATTAATTAATGTTTTGTTCAATTTTTTTTTTATAAATAAATATTAGTAGAAATATGGGGTTCAGTCCTAAAACGGTAATTGCCTAATTAGTATTTGTTTACATTTTTAAAAAAAAAAAAAAAAAAAAAAAAAAAAAAAAAAAAAAAAAAAAAAAAAAAAAAAAAAAAAAAAAAAAAAACTTATTTTCATAAACTGTCTTATTTATATTTTAATTTTAATCAAATCACTAATTAAATTTTATTGATGTCATGTCATCTACACAGTCCAGATCTGCACAATTGAAAGCGGTTCAAATGTCACATCTTGCATCACAACTAAATACATTATCTAAAAATGTTGAAGAATTTGATTATTTATTAAATCAAACAATACGACAATCAAAATGGATTGAACAATTAGGTAAATTACATGGTAGTTTATTTATGGCAAGTTCTAAAGTATTTGAAATGGAATTGGAGAATGAACAAGAGCGTGAAATTGAAGATGATGATGTTGAAGAACAAGTTGATGAAATTCAAATTCAAAATCAAAATCAAAATCAAGAATAAACCATGTTTAACTTTTTTTTGACTTAATTTTTTTTTTTATTCTTTTTGAAGAAGAAGAAATATGCAATGAATTTATGAATTACTATTATAAGATATACTTACTATTAACATATAAAGGATTTAATGATATTAATGACATTTATTAGTAGAAAAGAAAACAACATAAACAAAACATTCTAATTTTTTTTTTTTTTTTGATTTTTGTATTTTTGTTTTTTTATAAAAAGATAATGGTATAAAAGGAGGTGGGGGAAAAAGAATTAAAATACATAAAAAGTTATAAATAGATGATTATTTATAAAATAAGTTTGAAAATTTTTTTTATCTTTTAAGACTTGATCTTTTAACAGCTTCAACTAATTCAGGTCTTTTACTCTTTTCTAATTCATCAATACAAGTTTTAAAATCTACCCATTTTCTATTTCTTTGTTTTGATTCAGGATATTCATTAAATTCTTTAATTAATTTCATTTCAAAGAAATGATATTCAGTTTTTTGAATTTTATCTTTTTTTCTTTCATTATCAATATCATCATTAAATAAATGTCTCATATCATTAATCATTCCTAAATCTTTAACAATATCACCAATTACACCAGCTTCTTCCCAAGTTTCTCTAATAGCACTATCCATAAAACTTTTTTCATCAGATTCAATACCACCTTTTGGAATAATCCATTTATTTTTATTTTTTGAAGAAGAAATCATTAAAATTTTTGAATTATTATTATTTAATATAACACAACCTGCAACCATTCTATATCCATTTTTAGGATTATAAAGTTGATTTTCTCTACCTTCTCTTGAAGTTTTTGTACGAACAAAGGAAGTTGATGATGATGATGATGATGAAGAATTTAATTCAGAATCATTTTTTGTTATGTTTGATATTAAATTATTTGTTGGATCTAACATTTTAATATATGAATTATAATAATATGATTAAAGAAAGATAATAATAACTATAACAACAAAAAAAGAAAAAAAAAAATTTTATTGGAGATGAATAAAGTGATATAAATGAATATATACCTTATGTATCCAACTATAGGGAGAATTAACAATAGAGTTAATATGAATTCAAAGAACTAAAGAATTAAAGAGAAAGAAAATTTAAACTAAACTAAACTAAACAAATATATTTTTCTAATTTTTTTTTTTTTTTTTTTTTAAAAAAAAAATTTTTTTTTTTTTTTATTTATTAATTTTTTTTAAAGCTGGAATTTTTTTTTTTTTCTTTTTCAAAATAAAAGTTCAAACTTTGATAAAAATATAAACTACAAAAACAACTTCAAATTGATTAAAAATAAAATAAAATATAAATAAATATTGTATAATGTATGTTTTATAAAAGATATATATATATATATAATGAAAGAGATAAAGTAACCCAATATAATAAAAATAAAAAAAAAAAAAATCCAAAATAAATAGTAATAAATAGTAATAAATAAGTAAAATAAAAAGTTTAACTTCAACATTCATTGTTAAGTTTTGAATAGATAATTATAATAAACTAGTATAAATTTATGGTCCAAAGACTTATTAAACACCATAATTTTTGTTTAAACTTCAATAAAAAAACTTAAATTAAAAGTTAACTCTATTATTTGGAGAACTTGGCATCATTTTAAAAACAGGAGGTTCATTAGTTGAAGCATTATTATTATTATTATCACCAATACTTGACATATCTTTACCATTGTTACTTGAGATTGAATATTCAGAACTTATTGAACCTTGTCTTGATTTTTTACCACTTGGAATATGAACTTCACGTGAGTTATTATACATAGTAGTTGAACTACCAGATGTTAAACTCATACTACTTCTTCTAGTTGTATTAATTTTATTGAAATATTTATCAAAGATTCCTGACATTGCTTTAATTTATAATTTATAATTTATAATTTGTGATATAAAGAATAGATTAAAATTAAGAAAAAAATTTTTAAAAGAGAAATTTGATCTCTTATTTATATTTAAAATTTAAATACTTATCTATAATTTTTTTCTAACATATATTTTCAATTATTATTATTATTATTATTATTATTTTATATATAATTACTAATAAATTCTAGAAAAATAAATATATGTTAAAAATTGTCATTTTAATAATTAATATTTGTCATTTTTTGGTGATGTTTTCTTTTTTTAGGAGTTTTTTTCCCCTCTTTTAAAAAAATTGTTGTTTCGGCCAAAACTGTTGCTAAGTTTTATGTTATAGTTATAGTAATAGTAATAGTAATAGTAATAGTTATAGTAGTGTTATAGTAATAGTAATAGTAGTGTAATAGTAGTGTAATAGTAATAGTAATAGTTATAAAAAAAGAAAAAGGAAATAGCTAATCAATTATGTAAAGTTATCAAATTTAGAAATCAAAATTGCTTAATTGCTTTAACAAAAATTGACACAAAAAAATTTTTTTTTATTATAAACTTTCTAAATATTCATATTCTTATTCATATTCATATTCATATTCCATCATATAGGTAAAGATCTAGATACTATAACTCCTTTAATGAATCGAAAAAAAGCAATTAATATCCTCCTATCTACTAAAATTATTAACTATTAACTATTATTGTCAGGTGGTGAATGATTCATCCATAAACTAATTTACTCCTTCAAAATACAATCTTTTGATTGCTACTACACTTATTGCTTTCACTTTTTTTTTTTTCTTTCAATGTTTAACAAAAAAACCATATGATGTTCTCTAATTTTCTTTTTTTTTAAAAGTATTATTTATCATGATAACTATTAAATTCATATAATAATAGATTTTTAAAAAATTTTTAAACAATATAAAAAAAAAAAAAAAAAAAACTTTAAAAAGTTAATTTTAACTTAGATAAAACTAAATCATAAATAATTTTTTATTAAAATCTAATTTATTGTTATTTATTATTTACTAAAAATTCTAGATTATTATTTACATATACTTTAAAACTTTTAATGAAAAAGTTAATAAATATTACATATAAATTTAATAAAGAAAAATAAATAATTTTAATTTAATTTATTCATAAATCATATATACAAGTTGAATTTTTTTAATTCTTTATAATAAATCTTTTTTTTCTCTTTATAAATTTAAAATATTCTTATCTCTTCTTTTATAAAATATTAGCAAATTATTTATTTTTAATTTAATTTATAATAACATACCTATATTAATAGTAATTATCAATAATAAATTTTGTTAAAAAATTTTCATTATTTTTTAATTTCTTTATTTATCATTGAATCAATAAATTTTGAAATTTTACCTTTATTATCATTTAATTCTTTTAATCTTTTTTCTTTAAATTGTTCATCTAATTTATTAATTTTTTCTTGTATAATTTGATCACGAATTTTATCTAATTCACTTTGAACTTGATATGCTTTAATACATTTATACATAATATTCTTAGTCTCTTTACAATTAAAAGTAACAGTTATACCAGCTTCTTGAGCACATTTAGCAAATTCTATTTAATTTTTTTTTTTTTAATTAGTATTTTTTTTAAAATCTTAAATTTAAATTAAATTTTAAAATAAAAACAAAAAAAGGAATTAAACTTACCTTTAACACTATCATCACATTCTTTAAAAGCAAATTCCTTCCATCTTCGCCTAGCGTCTTTTTCCTCTGTTGGTGTTAATACCCATATTGGTAATCTTGAGTTATGTTTATCCATTCTTCTTTTTGTTTTTGTTTTCTATATAAATTTAATTTCTTAATTAAAAATTATTATAAGCTTAAAATTGATTTTTTTTTTTTTTTTTTTTTTTAGTGGAATTATTTTTACGTGTCAATATTCCTAAAACAGACAATTTGGCAGAATCACCTAAAAATAAAAAAAAACATAAAAATAAAAATAAAAATAAAAATAAAAAATGTAAACACTTTTAAATTTTTAATTTTATTAAATAAATAAAAAAACTAAATAGAATAGAACATAATGGGTAATGAAAAGATGGCAGATCTCATAAGAGACGCAAGAAGTGCGATAGATGTCAATGATGAAATCAGTGCTATAGATAGAATTAATGCACAGATTAAATCATTAGAACAAGAAAGATTAAATTTACTTGAAGATGAATCAAATTATTTAAAGAGTAAGTATTTTAATTTTTTTTTTTAATTAGATTATATATATTAACTAAACATATATATAGAATTATCAATACAATTATATAAAAAGCAAGAATCTATAAAATCTTTATCACATTCTGATACAAGAAAAGATTATTTAAATAAAATTGAATCAAATGGTAAATTAGAATTTATAAAATCTCAAGATTTAAAAAATTTAAGTGTTGAAAGACAAGCTTTATATACTGAATTAAGTACATTAGTTGATAAATTAAATAATATTGAATCAGATATTGATAGATATACGAATTTAAATTATACAGAAAATAATGATGATGATGATGATGATGATGATGATGATTTAAATAATAAAGAAACAAATGATAAAGATGATAAAAGTGGTATTGTTTTAAAGTTACAAGTTTATAAAAAACTTGGTTTAATAATAGATCATAAAAGTCAAAAATTATTAATTTATAATAAAGATACAAAAATGACTGATTATTTAGATTATAGTGATCCTCAATATGGTGATCATTTTATAAGTAATTATATTTGGGATAGATTATGAATTAATAATGGTATGTCTGTGGGGGTTTTTTTTTCTTTATCTTTTTATAGTGAATATATAATATAATATAATATAATTAGATTATCTTACTACAACTTTCAAGTTTTTTTTGTTTTTTTTTCTTCTTTTTTGGAAATATAGATTAAAAAAAGAGTGGAAACAATTCATGATATTAAACCAAATAAAAGAAAAAATAAAATAAAATATAAAGTAACTTAAGATATCCAAAAGAAATAAATTCAACTTTTTGGAAACAAATATAATATTTACATGACACAGATTTAACAAAATAATTCTTTTTAAAACAGATTCTTCTTCTTCTTTGAAGCTAAAACAACAATAAATTCAATCTAAAATTGTTCAGGACTCTTTCTCATTGAAATCTTAGTCCAGTGACGAACTAAATGAATACCCTTAGAATAATTTCTAGCTTTTCTATTAAAAACAAAATACTTCTGTCTTGGTGTCATTTCACATTCTCTTGGTAAGTTATTTAAACCAACATCCATAGATTTTGGAATTTCAATATTCATTAGTTTTAAACCTTTTAAAATTTCATCAATATTTTCATCAACTCTTCTCATTCTTAATCTATGAGCTCTCTTTCTACTTTGTGACATGTAATGTGGATTTTTCCATACCAAACCACCTAATGCAACTTGTGTTGGTTTGAATGGGGATAGCGCTATCACTGTAGATCTGAAAGCACCGATGTTGAACATTGTATCTCTATTAGTATATGCTTTAAATGTTTTGAACCTTGAACTAATTGATGTTGTTCTACTACTTTTTTTAATGTCGTTGAAGGAAAAAAAAAAAAAAAAAATTTTTTTAAAAAAAAAAAAAAAAAAAAAAAAAAAAAAAAAAAAAAAAAAAAAAAAAAAAAAAAAAAAACTGATTACATAAGATCTTACAAATCCAAAAATTGTGTTCTCAAAAAGTTTTTTTATAGCCCCAAAATGCTCTCCTATCATAATTAATCTGATACTCTTATAGAAAAAAAAATTTAAATACTAAATCAACAACAACCAAAGTCTTAATTATCCACTCGGTATATACACTATGGCTTTAACCAAGAGACTAGGTAGATCTGGTGGAACAAAACAACAGGCCCCTAAACGTAATGGGATCCAAAAGGCCACCTTTGATATGGGGAAGAAGAAAGAAGTAGGTGTTTCTGATTTAACCTTATTGACAAAAATTTCTGATGAGTCAATTAATGATAATCTTCATAAAAGATTTGAAAATGGTACAATTTATACTTATATTGGTCATGTCTTGATCTCTGTTAACCCTTTTAGAGATTTAGGAATTTATACTGATCAAGTTTTAGAAAGTTATAAAGGTAAAAATAGATTAGAAGTTCCTCCTCATGTTTTTGCAATTGCTGAATCAATGTTCTATAACATGAAAGCTTATGATGAATCTCAATGTGTCATTATCTCTGGTGAATCTGGTGCTGGTAAAACTGAAGCTGCTAAAAGAATTATGCAATATATTGCAGCAATTTCTGGTTCTGAATCTTCATCAGATCAAATTCAAGAAATTAAAGATATTGTTTTAGCTACTAATCCTTTATTAGAATCTTTTGGTTGTGCTAAAACTTTAAGAAATAATAATTCTTCAAGACATGGTAAATATTTAGAAATTAATTTTAATCCTCAATTTGAACCAGTTAGTGGTAATATTACTAATTATTTATTAGAAAAGCAAAGAGTTGTTGGTCAAATTAAAATGGAAAGAAATTTCCATATCTTTTATCAATTCACTAAAGGTGCTTCTGATAATTATAGACAAATATATGGTGTTCAACAACCTGATAAATATGTATATACTTCAGCTGCTGGTTGTACTTCTGTTGATTCAATTGATGATTTAAAAGATTTTCAAGATACTTTAAAAGCTATGCAAACTATTGGTATTAATCAACAAGAACAAGATGATATTTTTAGAATTTTAGCTGCAATTCTTTGGATTGGTAATATTACTTTTATTGAAAATAATGAAGGTAATTCACAAGTTAGAGATACCTCAGTTACAGATTTTGTTGCTTATCTTTTACAAGTTGATTCAGAATCTTTATGTCATGGTATTACTGAAAGAGTTATGGAAACTAATCATGGTATGAGAAGAGGTTCTGTTTATAACGTTCCATTAAATGTTGTTCAAGCAACTGCTGTTAAAGATGCTTTAGCTAAAGGTCTTTATAATAATTTATTTGATTGGATTGTTGAAAGAGTTAATGCTTCATTACATCGTTTATCTGGTGCTTCAAAATCTATTGGTATTTTAGATATTTATGGGTTTGAAATTTTTGAACATAATTCATTTGAACAAATTTGTATTAATTATGTTAATGAAAAATTACAACAAATTTTTATTCAATTAACTTTAAAATCTGAACAAGATGAATATATTAAAGAACAAATTCAATGGACTCCAATTAATTATTTCAATAATAAAGTTGTTTGTGATTTAATTGAAAGTAAAAGACCACCAGGGATTTTTGCTGCTTTAAATGATGCTTGTGCAACTGCTCATGCTGATTCAGATGCTGCTGATCAATCATTTGCTCAAAGATTAAATATGGTTTCTTCAAGTAAATATTTTGAATTAAGACAATCAAAATTTTTAATTAAACATTATGCTGGTGATGTTACTTATGATATTAAAAATATGACAGATAAAAATAAAGATCAAATGTTAAAAGATTTATTAGATTTATTACAAACTTCACAAAATCAATTTATTCATACACTTTTCCCAGATGCTGTTAATCAAGATTCAAAGAGAAGACCACCAACAGCTGGTGATAAAATTATTAGAAGTGCTAATGATTTAGTTACAACTTTAGCAAAATCTCAACCATCTTATATTAGAACTATTAAACCAAATCAAAATAGATCACCAACTGAATATGATCAAAAACAAGTTTTACATCAAGTTAAATATTTAGGTTTACAAGAAAATGTTCGTATTAGAAGAGCAGGTTTTGCTTATAGACAAACTTTTGAAAAATTTGTTGAAAGATTTTATCTATTATCACCAAAATGTTCTTATGCAGGTGATTATATTTGGCAAGGTGATTCACATTCTGCAGTTTTAGAAATTTTAAAAGATGCAGCAATTCCATCAAGTGAATTTCAAATGGGTGTTTCAAAAGTTTTTATTAAAACACCAGAAACATTATTTGGTTTAGAATCATTAAGAGATAGATATTGGCATAATATGGCTGCTAGAATTCAAAGAGCTTGGAGAAGATATCAACAAAGAAGAATTGATTGTGCTATTAGAATTCAAAGATTTTGGAGAGAAAGAACTGGTGGTAATAAATATGAACAATTACGTGATAATGGTACAAAATTATTAGGTGGTAGAAAACAACGTCGTTCTTATTCATTATTAGGTTATAGACAATATCTTGGTGATTATTTAGCTGCTAATGAAGGTGGTTCAAGAGGTTCATTTATTAAAAAGCAAGCTGGTATTAATGATAAAGTTGTTTTTTCATCAACTTGTGAAGGTTTATATACTAAATTTGGTAGATCAGCTCAAAGATTACCAAGACATATCTTTGTTACAAATACTCATGTTTATATAGTTGCACATGAAGTTGTTGATAAAAGAGCTAAATTTATTAATGAAACTACAATTCCAATTAATAATATTAATTATCTTGGTATGACAAATTTACAAGATAATTGGGTTACAATTTCTTTAAAAAATATGCAAATAGCAGATCCATTAATTAATTTAACTTTTAAAACTGAATTAGTTACTCAATTAAAGAAACTAAATAGTGGTATTAGACTTGAAATTGGTTCTACAATTAATTATCAAAAAAAACCAGGTAAATATCATGCTGTTAAATGTCAAATTAATGAACAAGCTCCATTGAATGGTGATTTATATAAATCAAGTACAATTCAAGTACGTACTGGTAAACCACCAAATTCAAAATCAAAAGAGAAACCAAAGAAGAGATCAAGTGGTGCAGCATTAGATTTTACACCAAGAAATACTCAACAATATGTTTCAAGACCAACTACTTCAACTACTAGTGCTAAAAGAACTCCACCTGCACCTCCACAACAACAACAACAACAACAACAACAACAACAGTCAACATATAATCCTGCTGCTGCTGCTGCTTCTGCTGCTTACAATGGTTCTCATGGTGTGCCAACTCCTACAAAGAAGAAAGCACCACCACCAAGACCAGCAAAGAGAGCTGCTCCAGTTCCACAACCTAGAAAAACAGCAGTACCACAACCTCAACAACCTCGTGTTACTCAACAACAACAACAACAACAACAACAACAACAACAACAACAACAACCTCGTGTTACTCAACAACAACAACAACAACAGCAACAACAACAACCTGTTGCTGTTGCTGCTGCTATTGCGCCACCTCCACCTCCACCTCCTCCACCAGCTGCTCAACCTGCTAATCCAACATATAAAGCAGGTTATGATTTCCCAGGTTCAGGTAGTCCATCTGAATTACCAATTACTAAAGATACAATTGTTTATATTTTAAAGAAGGAAGCCAATGGTTGGTGGTTAGCTAAGACTTTAGATGGTACTAAAGAAGGTTATGTTCCAGGTTCATATATGGTTGAAGCAACTACATCAGTTCCATCATTCCAATCACAAACTAGTTCAACAGTGGTCAATGGTTCATCCACACCAGCTACAGCTGTTTCAAGTAATAATGATAATGGATTAGGAGCGGGATTAGCAGCTGCTATGAAGGCTAAACAACAAGAAGAGCATTCATTAGCAGGAGGTTTAGCTGAAGCATTAAAGGCTAGAGCTGGTAAGATGGGTACAGATAGTGATGAAGAAGAAGATGGCGATGATGATGATTGGTAAAACTTATAACAGAACAAACAAAACACCATTTTACATGTATATTCAAATGACAAATTGTATTTCTATTTCTATTTCTATCTCTATCTACTGTCAATATATAAAATTTCATTTAACCGATAGAACATTGTTCGCTGTTTTGTTGCACCAACCAACTCACTTTGATGAAGAAATATGGCGGTTAAATAAACTTAGAATAAATTTTTTTGTCCATTATATAAATTTTACAAACCATTTATAACGATAAACTTATAAAACTGGATCAAAATATGTTTATTAATAGAAGCATGCAAAGATAGAATTATTTAAGTTATAGAAGGAAAGAATCTTTATACAGAATTAGTCGATATAAAATAATGTTAATAATATTGTTGCAAAAATCAATAAAGAAACTAGAAACACATTCAGATGATACTCTTGCACTAGTTAGAATACCTAAATTTCGATGAATACCAACATCTGAAGGTAGTAAAGGTTGGTTAGTGCTATGCAAGTAATTAATTTATATCATTTGGTAGTATGATTACTTCAAATGGTCTACAGTTATAACTAACAAATTTCTCTATATAATTCAACTACTAATACTCTTTTATTTGAGGTTTTCCTACCTAAAATTTTTAGCTTTGTTCGAGGATATTCAATACTTCTTGACTCTTAATTTTTGACCATCCTAAAACTTGTTATTAGTTAAATTATAAAAGCTCATCATACCTTTCTCTTTATAATTAAATATAAATTTACTATTCAATCTAAAAAACGCTCTCAATGGTGTGCGGATGTACTTTTTTTTTGAGAAGTAATAAAATAAAAACAAGTCTTTCCTTTCCTTTCCTTTCTTTTATATCTTTTATATCTTTTGAAGAACAAAGTATAAGGATATAAGTCATTGAATAAACATGCATCTCCCCTTCTTGAGTAGACTATCACTCACGGAATGGATAATCATCTCATTTTCTTTGATCACAAGTTATTGTGAATTTATAATATCAATGATAACTTATCTATTACCAATATCATTAATTACTTTTATTACAAACATTTTAAAATCTTTTGATAATGTTACTTTTAATAAAATATTTGGTAAATATAATAAAGATATTGATCCATTTATTCTAAAATTGAAAAATGCTAAAGATATTAATGAAATGTGTAAATTATTTGGTTATAATAATTTAGAATCTCATATTGTTAAAACTGATGATAATTATTTATTAACTCTTCATAGATTACCTCCAAAAGATCCTGAAAATTGTAAAGGTATCATATATTTTCATCATGGTTTATTAATGTGCTCAGATATTTGGTGTTGTAATTTTAAAAAGGATAATAATTTAATCTTTTTATTAAATGATTTAAATTATGATATTTGGTTAGGTAATAATAGAGGTAATAAATATAGTTGTAAAAATTTAAATATTAATATTAATGATTCAAATTTTTGGAATTTTTCAATAGATGAATTTGCAATTTTTGATATACCAAATTCAATTGATTTTATTATAAATTTTATTAATAATTCAAAATTTAAAAAAATTTATTATATTGGTTTTAGTCAAGGTTCTGCTCAAACTTTTGCTTCATTATCAATTAATCCAAAATTAAATGATAAAATTAAATTATTTATTGCAATTTCTCCTGCAATGACACCAAAAGGTTTAAATCATCAATTAGTTAATACTTTAATTAATACTTCACCAAAAATTATGTATGTTATATTTGGTAAAAAAATTTTATTATCAAGTGCAAAATTTTGGTCAAAAATTATTTATACACCATTATTTAATTTAATTATTGATAAATCAAATGAATTTTTATTTAATTGGAAAAGTAAAAATATTTCAAATTTACAAAAAACTATTAGTTATTCATTTCTTTATTCTCCAACTTCTGTTAAAACAATTGTTCATTGGTTTCAAATAATTAAAAATAAAAAATTTCAATTATTTGATGAATATTCAACAATAACAAATAATAATAATAATAATAATAATAATAATAATAATTCTTCAACTTTAATGAGTAATTCAAATTTTATAACACCAATTTTTCCAACAAAGACAAATATTAAAATTCCAATTCAAATTATTTATGGTGATATTGATTCTTTAGTTAATATTGAAGAAATGAAAAAATTATTACCAGAGAATCAATTAAAACTTTGTCATTCAATTCCAAATCATGAACATTTAGATTTAATTTGGGGTGATAAAGTTGATGAATTAGTTTATCCTTTAATTTTAGAATCTTTAAAGAAATTTTAATACTATATTAATAATTTATCTATTTGTTCTTTTTAAACGTATAAATTCAAAACTCCTCATTAAATATTTTTTTTTTTTTGTTCTATGCTATATAATAACAATTTCATTTCATTTTATTCATTCATCATCAAATTCTTCATTAAAATTAAATGAAAATGTTGATTCATTTGTTAAATTATTCCATTTTTCACTTACTTTAATTTCATTATCTTTTTCATTTTTTTTCTTTTCTTCAAATTCTAAAAATTTTAATTCAATTAATGATTTTTCTAATTGATTTAAATATTCTTTATTTTTTGAATTTTTAATTAATTCAATAAAAAATTCATAAATTGGTAATTTAATATTATTTAAATCATTATTATTATTATTACAATCTTTAATTAATTTAATATTTAAATTATTAATATTATTATTAATTTCACCAATATCATCATTATTTAATTCAATATTATTAGTTGAATTTAAAAAATTTTTAAAAATTTTTAAATTTTCTTTATTAATATTTAAATCTTTAATATTTAAAAAATTTTTTAATGAATTTCTAAAATCTTTAATATGAAATCCACTAATTTGTTCCTTTTTATTTTTAAAAAAATTTAAAACTTTTGTTAAATCATTATTTGTTACAAAATTTTGTGTAATTGCAATTGAATCACTTAAATTAATAACTGAATGCCACCAACCACTTGGTACAAACATTGTTTCTCCAGGAAATGTTATACCAATTTGACAATTACCTAATTTAGCTAATTTAACACTATCATTATAAAAACCTGATAAAATCCATTCAGCTATACCAATTGGTGATGTTACTTCTTCTTCTAATAAATCTGTTGAAATTCCTGGTGGTAATTGATTTGGTGGAATCATTATCCAAAGTTTCATACCTGTTAAAGTAACATTCCAAGCACTTGTTTGATTTGGATCTTTATGAAAAGTTGAACCAGATCTAATTGGACCCATTATAATCCATCTATAATCAGGTCTACAATTAATTTCATTTTTTCCTTTATAATCATTAATTTGATTAAATAATTTAAAAAAATCATGATTAAAAATTTTTGGTGATTTATATTCATTAATTAATTCTTTCATTGCTAAACTTTGACAATCAAATAAATAAATTGGATTTTCATCATTATTTTCATTAAAATATTTTGAATACATTAATAAATCCCAATTCATTGATTCTTGTTGAAATTTAATATTTGGAAATCTATTTGTTAAATAATTAATATCCCAATTTAATGGCCATCTATTTTTATAATTTTTAATTTCATTAATTAAAATAAAAGGTTTTTTTGACCAATTTAAATTAAATTCATTTAAATCAATTTTTGATTCATTAATTCTTTGAATACCAAAATTTTCATTAATTGTTTTACCAGTTTTATAACTAATTAATTCTTGATTAATTAAATTTTGAAATAATTCTAAATAAGGAATTTTTGAACATTGATAAGGTCTAAATAAAAGATCTGAACATAATAAATTATCTTTTAATTGAATTTTAGCTTCTTGATTTGAATTTAAATTTAATATTGATTTTCTCCAACTACCTTTCCAATTAAATTTATTTAATTTATTTAATTTATAATTTTTTAAATAAATTTTTTTCCAAATTTCTTCATCATAAGTAAAAGCATAAAATAATCTTGAAGAATGACTTAAATTTAATAAATCTTTTGGATCATCAAGATATGAGATTATTAATAGTATTAATTCATCACTTAAAACGTTTAAATCACCTAATAAAATTTTTTTTTCTTTAATTAAAGAATCATTAATAAATAATAATGAATTACCAGAAGGTTTTACATTTAAAGGATGTCTTTGAGTAATAATATTTAAAGAGATTTCAGCAGGATGTTTAGGTGTGATTTTTCTTTTCTTTTTGTTGTTTAGATCTTCAATAAGATCATTGTTTATATTCACAGTCATTATAATTTTTTTTTATCTTTATACTTTTATTGAGTATTAAATGGATTTTTTTTTTTGTCATAATAAAAAAAAAATTTTTTTTTTTTTTTTTTTTTTTTTTCAGTTAAATATTTTTTTTATTTTTATTTTTATTTTTATTGTTGAAGTTGATGAGGTTTTTATATATTTTTTTTTGTTTAATTGATTTAAATAAAGTTTTTCATTGAATTTTATATTCGAGGTTTTTTTGGTAGTTTAATAGATGTAGTATATTTTTAAAAAAATTTTATATATATTTTATTTATATTGTTGTGTCACGTGATCTAAAAATTTAACTGAATTTGTCACGACCCAAAATCAATAAGTCGAATCTAATTAAACCAAAAAAAAGAAAAGAATTAAAAATTAAAATTTAAAATTCAACATCTTTCATTTCTGGTACAATTGATCTAACTTTACCAGTATTAATACAATTAATAACTTCATCAACTACAAATTCTTCCATATTTTTCATTGTTTCTTCAGTATGAGTACCCATATGAGGTAAACCATGAACATTTGGTAAATTAATTAATTCTAAATCAATATTTGGTTCATTTTCGAAAACATCCATTGCAATTGATTTAATTTTACCATTTTTTAAAAAAATTTTTAATGAATTTTCATCAATAATTGAACCTCTTGATGTATTAACTATTATAATACCATTTTTCATTTTTTTAAAAGCTTCTTCATTAATTAAATGTTTTGTTTTTGAATTTAATGGAATATTAATTGATAAAATATCTGAATTTTTTAATAATTCATCAAATGAAACATATTCAGCATTTAATTCAAAATCATTTAATAATTTATTTCTATTATAATAAATAAATTTTTTAAAACCAAATGGTTTTAATCTTTTTAAAATTGTTTTACCAATACCACCAAGACCTAAAATACCAACAATTTTACCTTGAGGATCATTACCAATTGGAGCACCAGCACATTTATTTAATACCCAATCACCTCTTTCTAAACCTTTGGTACCAATATTAAAATTTCTTAAAGCACTTAAAATTAAATAAACATTAGTATCAGCTGTTGAATTATTAACTAAATTTGGAACATTTGATAATTGAATTTTTTTAAATTTTAAATAATTTGAATCAATTTGATCATAACCTGCACCATTATGAGAAATTGATATTAAAGAAGGAGGTAAATTATCAATAATTTCTTTATCAAATAAACCAGTTTGTTCAATTGATTCAAAAGTTCTTGTTATATGATTAATATTTGAATATTTAGTTTTTAAATCTTTTAAAAATTCATCTCTATTTAAAGATTCACAAGGTATAACAGTTGCAATTTTTTCAAGTTCATTCCATTTTTTATTAGCAAATAGAACTTTACCTAATCTTAAAACAATTGGTTTAGTTGACATTTCTTCTTCTTTTTGTAATTGTTGTTTTGTTGTTGTCATAATTAAAATAAAATAAAAGTTGTTTTTTTTTTTCTTTTAAATATTAAAAGGGATTTTTTTATAATTTTGTCCCACTTTTAATTTTTAACAAAAAAAGATTTATAAAAAAATCTATTAATTGAATTATTGAATTATTATATAATATAATATAATATAGTATATGTTATAAAATAGAATAAAGTGATAAGAGTATTTATAGTTGTGATTATAATAATTACTATGAAATTTAGAGTTGTAAATTAAAAAAAGAGAGATAAGCACTTTTGTTGTCCGTATCAAAAAATAAAATAACAAAAATAGAAATAAATAAATAAATAAATAATAGTATTAAATTAAAATAATTTTATAAAGAATAAATAGGATATAAATTCGAAGTCAATAATATTTACTTATTACTTTGATGATGATTATTTTTTTAAAAATGACTCTGATTATTTATTTCAATTTTAAATTTAAATTTAAAAAATATATATATATATATAATTAAATTAAATTTCCCCATTCATCCGATATTATTTATTTATGTATTTATTTATTTATTTATTTATGTATTTATTTATTTATTTATTTATTTATTTATTTATTTATTTATTTTAGAGAATTTGAGGTCTACGTGTTATTATTTGATTATGTAATTAATTATGTAATACATTATGTAATATATTAATAATTTGTTGATTATGTAATACATTAATAATTTGTAATAAATAAATAAATAAATAAATAAATAAATAAATAAATAAATAAATAAATAAATAAATAAATAAATAAATAAATAAATAAATAATATGTAAATTATTTAATAGTTATTTTTATAATCTTTCTATTTAATAGTTCAATCTTCTTCTTTTTTTTTTATTTTTTTTACAAATTAATTTTATTAAAAATAATAATTGTTATTTTTAACATATCTTAATTTTTTAAATAATTAAACTATATAACAAATAGTAAAAAATAAATGATTTTCCATTTATATTTTATCCAATATGGATATTATTGATTAAATTTTAAATTGTTTTAAACTCCACAAATTAAACATATATATATATTCTTTAACTATATATATATTTCATCATTTCGATTATTTTTTTTTTTTTCTTCAATTTATAATTTTTTTATTTAACAAACAAACAAACACGGCTGAATGAAAAACGGCTGAATGAATAAAAAAAAAAAAAAAGTAGGTTTATTTATTTAAATGAGATTTTATATGTTTATATTTTTTTTTTTGCTTTTTTTTACTTAATTAATTTATTAAAAAATTTTCTTAATTTTTGAATAAAGATTGAACTAATAATATTTGGTAAAAACAATTTAAATTTATTTATTAAACCATCTTCTCTTTAAGAAATTCTACATAATTCTTTCTTATTTCCAAGTTAAAATTTAAAAAGTTGAAAAAAAAAAACATTTAAAATTTCAAGAGGAGAGAAAAAAAAAAGATTTTTATTGGATGGTAAATTTTTTTACTTAAATTACTTTACCGTTTAAATATTGTTAGATTTTTTGTACTTTACCTTTTTATTTTATTAGTATTTATTTCCATCTCTTCTTCTCTTTTCAATCTAATATTTGTTTAAATAAATCAAAAATTAAAAATATATAAATAAAATAAATAATAATAAAAAAAAATTATATTATATTAAAAAGAATATAACCCGATATTCGCTTTAAACGTTTTATTTTTTATATATTATATTATATAATATTAAATAATTAAAAAGAAAATATTAAAATCAAAATTAAAAAATAAAAATAAAAATAAAAATAATTAAAAGTGTTTTTATTAGATTATATAAATTTTATAAACGGATACCGATACTGTCAATTGATTTAAAATTTTATATAAAAAAATTCTAGATATATGTTGTTAATTAATTAATTAATTTAACTGATGTTAATTTTTTTAGTTTTAGTTTTAGTTTTAATTTTTTGTGTCATTTATTTAATTATACTAAAAAAAAAAAAAAAGATAAGTTAAATCAACAAAGAGAGAAAGAGAAAATGATTAATGCAATTAGGGTACAACTAATCCCCCTCCTTCCCCTTCCTCTTTAAACTTTTAAAAAGACTAATTCACTTAGAAAATTAACTTAAACAAAATTTTTTTTTATATATAAAGGAAATGTGCAAAGTGAAAAAAAAAATTTATGGTGAGGCTGAAAATTAAAATTAAAATTAAAATTAAAATTTGGAGGAGGGAGTCCGTTTTTTTTAAGTTAAAAAAGACTTATTCTTTATTATGTTTAATCAAATGTACATTTTTTAATAACACCCAATTATTAAATTATAACTCCATAACCGTCCCTCTTTTAACATGTTCTATTTTCTTTAATGTAAAGAGAAAAGAAAGAAAGAAAGGTAGACCATCTAGCCGTTCAAAAAAAAAAGATATCGCTATACAAATTTATTTTTTTTTTTTTTTTTTTTAACTTTTTTAACTTTTCTTGAATTATTTATATATTTATATAAATACTTAAGTTTGTCTTTATTTCTTTTCTTTTCTTCTCTTTTCTTGTTTTTTAATAGTTTTTTAAATAAAATTATAAATATGACATTTAATAATAATAATAATAATAATAGTAATAATTCTTCAGATTCTTTAAAAAAACAAATTTCAAATGATCAATATGAACCAAATGCTTTATTAAGAGATGATTTAGATCTTGATAAAACTATAACTTTAACAAAAGTTCATACATCTCATGATGGTGATATCATTTATCTTGGTAATAATTTAGCATTTCATAAAAAAGAATTATTAAATGCTTTCTCTGGTGATTTAACTTCAGGTTTACATCCAAATCCAACTAGAAATTTAGCAAATCCTGTACCTTTAGGTCTTTCAGGTTTTGCAATTTGTAATTTTGTTGTTGCTTTAATTAATTTACAAGCAAGAGGTGTAACAAATCCAAATATTATTGCTGGTTGTGCTTTATTCTTTGGTGGTGTAATTGAAGCAATTTCTGGTATAATTTGTTTATTTACAGAAAATTTATTTGCTGCAACTGCTCTTGGTAGTTTTGGTGGTTTTTGGATGGGTTATGCTTCAATATTAATTGATGCATTTGATATAAGTTCAAGTTATACAACAACAAATGAATTAAATAATGCTTTAGGTTTTTATTTATTAGCTTGGGTAATTTTTGCATTTTTAATGTGGTTAATAACAATGCGTAGTACTTGGCCAATGTTTTTATTATTTTTAAATATTTGGATTTTTATTTTATGTCTTTCAATTGGTTCTTTTACTTCATCAATTGGTTGGACAAAAGCTGGTGGTGCAATTGGTATGATTGCAACTATTATAGCTTTTTATATTATTTATGAAGCAAATGCAAATCCAACAAATAGTTATTTAATTCCAAAACCATTACCAATGCCAGGTGCAAGTTTAGTTTAATTCATATTTATTCCTAATGAATTCAACTTCAACTTCAACAACAAAACAAAAAAACAAAAAAAACACAATATTTTAATGATGATAATGAAAATATAAATAAATAAAAGATATCTACATAGAGTTTAAATGTAGTTAACAATTAATAATTTTTAAACAATTTATATTTATCTTTTTAAAATCTTTGTAGTCAAAATAGTAATATTTATGAGTATTCGATAAGTTTACTATTTGTCAAATACTACTACTACTACTACTACTACTACTACTACTACTACTACTACTACTACTACTACTACTACTACTACTACTACTACTACTACTACTACTACTACTACTACTACTACTACTACTACTACTACTACTACTAATAATAATAATAATAATGATAATAATAGTTTTTTTATTAAATTAATAATTATCTCCGTCTATTATCACTATCTCCGACACCCAATCACCAATTTTTTTTTTTTTTTTTTTTTTTTATTGGGAAATTTACTATCAACATATTAAATTAAAATAAAATAGAGTACAAAGATCACAATCAACGGTAATCATTAAATGCCCTCTCTTATCACTCCTTCAAGAAGCTATGAACCCCTACCACTAGACCCTAGCCCCAACGATGTCACAAAGATAAAGAATATTCATCATATTACAATATTTCTATTAGGATTATCAATTCTTTTTCCTTGGAATGTATTTTTATCTGCTTCATCATATTTTGAAAATACTTTACCAAATTATTCAAATGTATTTAGTTCAACAGTAATGTTAACAAATACTGTTGCTTCTCTTTTATTTAATATCATTGTTCAAAAAAATTTATTTAAACTTATAAAAGTTGGTTTAATTTTAAATTTTACTTCATTTTTTTTATTAATTTTATTAGAATCAACAAATAAATTTAATGAAGGTTTACATTTCATTTTAATAATGTATTTAGTATTAATTACTGCTATTGGTTCAATTTTACAACAATTAGGTACAATTAGTTTAATTAATCTGTTTAATTTATCTTATGCATACCTTTTAGGTCAATCAATTGCAGGTATTTTACCTTCAATTATAATGTTATTAATTAATTTAAGAATTTCTTTTTTATTATCTTCAATAATAAGTATAATTTCATTAATATTATTAAGATATTCTTTTCATTTAGATTCTTCATTAGAAACTATTATTCCTAAAATTAAATCTAATAATAATAATAATAATAATAATAATGAATTAAATGAAAATAATTTAAATGATAGTTTAGATGAAGAATTAATAAATGAAATTGAAGATCTTGATCATGAAATGCATGATATAGAAGAATTAGAAGTTAAAAATAGATTTAATATTTATACAGCTAAAAAATTAAAATTAGTTATTTTATCAATTTTTTTAATTTTTTCAATAACTCTTTCATTCCCAATTTTTATTACAAAATTTAATCAATTTAATGTTTTAATGTTCTTTTTATGGAATTTTGGTGATTTTATAGGAAGATTTATTTCAAATTTTATTAAAAAATTTATTCCAACAAATCCAAAATTTAATCTTTGTTATTCAATTTTAAGAATTTTATTTTTACCAATTTTATTTTTATTATTAAAATTTAAAAATTTAGAATTATTTTGTATTTTCCAATTTTTATTTGGTTTAACAAATGGTTTATTTATGTCTTTTTGTTTTATGAATATTTATGAAATTTTAAATCAAGAAGAAAAAGAAGTTAGTGGATTTTTAATTAGTATTGTTATTAATATTTCTTTAATCTTTGGAAGTTTATTCAGTTATGTTTTAAGTTTCTTAATATGAAAAATTAATGAATAATAATAAAAAAAAAATAGTACTAATATAATTATAGTTATCCATAATCATATCATAGAGAATTATTTTTATGATCAAGTTAAATTAATTTTTAATAAAGGTTTTATATCTCCCAAACTAATAGAAAATAATTATTATTAGAAATAAATCCTTAAAAAGTTATTAAATAATGCAAATACTAGCATTATATATGATCTACCTTATTTTTAAAAACATAAAATATGTAAACATAAAATACAAACATTTTTTATTAATTAAAAATCAATAATACTTGTAAGAAGATATAAGTTGAAAAGTCACGTGACATATTATTCAATAATTAAGCTGTTCAGTGTGGCTAGCAGGGGAAAATATAAGGATATAGAAAAGGGCGTGTGGCGTAGTTGGTAGCGCGTTCGCTTAGCATGCGAAAGGTCTCCGGTTCGACTCCGGACTCGTCCATTTATTTTTTTTTTTATTTTTTCTTTAATTTTTTTTTAAAGAAAAGTGTGGCTCCTCCCATTTTTTTTTTTTTTTTTTTTTTTTTATTTCCACCAATTAGTAATAATAAAAATATATAGAAATTGAGTATTAATAAAATAAAAATAACATTACAAAACTTTAATATAATATAATACACTTTTTCACCCCCCCAGAAATGTCTTTTCCTACATTATCATCTAAAAAACAAGATGAACTAATAGAGAATTCATTACAATGGTCTTTAGCAAATGGTTTAGTAATGTATCCACCAAATTTTAAATCTTATCAACCTGTTAGTGCACCAGTTACTCTATTTCCAACTCCATATTCTAAAATTGCATTTGATGATGCTTCAAATGTTCAAACTTTATTTAATGAATTATATGCTAAAGTTTCAAGTAATGAAGAATGGTTAATTCCAATTTTAGAAGAATTGAGTAAAGCTGATTCTGAATTTACTGGTAAACTTTTTAAAATTTATAAAAAATGTAAATTAGAAAATAGTTTACAATCTTTAACTTTAGGTATATTTAGATCTGATTATATGACAAATGAAATTGATGATTCAAAACCTCAAATTAAACAAATTGAATTTAATACAGTAAGTGTTTCTTTTGGTGGTTTATCTTATAAAGTTGGTGAATTACATAATTATTTAAATTTAATAGGTTCATATTCAAATGATAATAAAATTTATTATAATAAAGAATCATTACCAATTTCAAAATCAATACAAGGTTTAGCAAAAGGTTTAGCTGATGGTAATAAATATTATAATGAATTATTAAAATCTAAGAATACAATTGTATTAGTAATTGTTCAAGAAAATGAAAGAAATGTATTTGATCAAAGATTATTAGAATATGAATTATTAAATACTTTTGGAATTAAATCAAAAAGAATTACATTTGATGAAGTTGATTTAAAAACATATAAAAAGGATTCAAAACTTTATTTAAAACAATCTAATGAAGAAATTTCTGTTGTTTATTTTAGATCAGGTTATACACCAACAGATTTTAAATCTGAAAAAGATTGGGAAAATAGATATTTCCTTGAATCTTCTTTATCAATTAAAGCTCCTTCTTTATTAACTCAATTATCTGGTGCTAAAAAGATTCAACAAATATTAACAAATTCAAAATTAGTTGAAAAATTTTTACCAAATAAAGATATTACTACTTTAACAAATACTTTTGTTAATATTTATCCATTAGATGATTCAAAAGAAGGTATATTGGCTAAAAAATTAGCTTTAGAACAACCTCATAATTATGTATTAAAACCACAAAGAGAAGGTGGAGGAAATAATATTTATAAAGAAGATATTCCTGAATTTTTGAAAAGTATTCCAGAATCTGAATGGAATGCTTATATTTTAATGGAATTAATTCATCCAAAGACTTATAAAAATAAAATTATTAGAAATGGTGAAATATATAATGAAGCTATTATAAGTGAATTAGGTAGATTTGGTACTATTGTATTTGATCAAGTTACTGGTGAAATTTTTAGTAATGATAACGCTGGTTGGTTATTAAGATCTAAATTTGAAACTTCTAATGAAGGTGGTGTTGCAGCTGGGTTTGGTTGTGTTGATAGTGTTGTTTTAGTTTAGTTTAAACACTTTAATATATATTATGAACTAGTATTATAGTAATAACAAAATGTTGTTTTAATAATTCTTAATTGTTTACATACAAATTTTTAAAGAATATTTTTTTTTTTTTTTTTTTTTTTTTTTTTTTTTTTTTTTTTTTTTTTTTTTTTATTTTTTTTGTATTATTTCAACCCACAAAACTCAGATAAACAATCAAACAATCAATCAATTATTAACTATTACTATATCTCATATTTGACAATGATTTTGCGAAACAGGTCTTTCAATTGTATTGGTTCATTAAATGGACCAAATTTGAAGACACAGTGCTTTACTACTAGATCATATTCATCAAGCAAAGATTCATTAGTAGAGAAGGAAACAGAGGATTCATTAACTCAAAGATTAAAACAATTAGAATCAGAGTATGTTAAAGATGATGATATTCTATTAGGTAAAGAACATAAATCTCTTATTGATAAACATGAACCATTAAGAAAAGTTGATTTGAAAAATCAAAAATATTTATATGAAAATCAAAGAATAATAAATTTATCTAAAATGCCAAATTATATTTCAAAACACTCAAAAGAAATTGCAAGTGCAGAACCATGGAAAGGTGAAGAAAGTTCTAAAGATTCAACTTTAAGAATGTTAGTAGATAAATATAAACCTTTAAGGGTTAAAAAAGAAGTAAGGAAATTAGCATTTGCAAAAGAAACAGTCTTAGATTATAGATTAAATAAAGATGCTTCATTAGATGAAGATGAATCATTTAGAAATATTTATAAAGAGAGATTTACACCAATAGGATCATTTGATAAGATAAAGACTTTAGCAGATGCAAGAATTGAAGAATCTATGAGAAATGGTGGGTTTAATAATCTTCCAAGAGGTAAACCATTAAATAATGAAGTTAAAGCATATGTTGATAGAACTGAACATCATTTAAACAATATATTAAAAAAACAAAATATAACACCACCTTGGATAGAGAAGCAAGGAGGTGTTAATATTGAGATTAAACATTTTAAAAGAGATTTAAGAGAAAAATTTAAAACACATATAAAATTAAGTAAAGAAAAAGATCATTATTTAATAAAAAAAGAATTTAAGAAGAAATTAAGTGTTGATTATGATCATAAAGTTAAAATGGTTAACAGTTCAATAAGAACTTATAATCTGCAAGCTCCTTTATCAACACAAAAGTTTTATTTAATTAAAGATAAAGAATTTGAGAAATGTTTTAATGATATTGATATTGATGAAATTAAACGTTTAGATAAAGAGGAACAAATAACAAAAAAAGCTAAAGAATTAAAAAATGCCACAAAGAATAAATTTAGTCTAAAATTTTGGAAATGGGGTTCGTAAGCAAAAGTTATGTTCTAAAAAAAAAAAAAAGCATTGAATATATAATAAATTAAGCTAAAATAATCATTAACTAATTGATAATTTAAAAAAAATCAATAAACATTAATCAAATTGTAAATGTTATCGAATGAATGATTAAGCTTCAACTTCTTCAACTTTTGGTGATTCAACAGTAGTTGAAGTTTTTGTTTTATTTTTGCCCTTCTTCTTAACTCTTGTATCTTCTGGATTAAAACCAGCTGAATCACTACCCCATAAAGCCCAATCTGGTGTCTTTGAAAGATAATCTAATTTATCAAATGGTTTTCCACTTCTTAATAATTCAAAGAATTTCGGATAATCAATATGTGTATGCCATTCACCATCAATCTTAAAATCATTTGAACCAACAAGAATACAACATGAATGAGCATGTTCAGCAGCAATACCATAACCTAATCCTCTATCATTTAATTCTTTATTTAAATTAATAACAAAGTTTTGGCATTCTTCATAAAATGGAATATTTTGCATAGTTAATGGATTACCATTACCAGCTGAAGAACCACAGAAAGTAGCACCTTTAATTTCAATTAATGAAGGACGAGCTCTAGCAACTAAATCAGCATATGCACTTGCTTCACTCATATTAAAACCTTTAACTAATGTTAATCTAAAGACTGTTCTTTGATGTGATTGAGTAGTTCTTAAAATATCTAAACATTCCATCATTCTTTCCCAATAATCTCTAAATAATGGTCTATCAATTTTCTTTAATTCTGTTTTTGTTGGAGCATCAATGGAAACATATAATTGAGTAACTTTTGTTAAAGCAGCTAATTGTTGAGGATGTTGAGCATTACAAACTAAAAAACTTGAAATTTCTTTTTCATGAAGCATACCTAAAAATTCATTAATATAAGGATAAAAAATTGGTTCACCAACTAATGATAAAGCACAATGTCTAACTCTAAAAGCTTCAGTAAATCTTTCAGCTACAACACCTGGAACACCTCTCATTTGTTTAATTTTAGAATAATGACCTTGTAAAGCACCTTCAAGAATGACATCAGGTTGATCAACTTGCCATCTCCAATTTGTACCAACTGGATTAGTACCATGTCTCCAACAGAAAACACATTTATTTGAACAAGATAAAGAAGGAGTAGTTTCCATACAAAGATGTGATTTAATACCATAAAATGCAAATTTATAACAAGAACCTCTACCTCTTAAAGCAGATTTTGTCCATCTACAAATTTTAACACCTGAATGTGAACCAATAACTGTATAACCTTGTTTTGTTAAACTTTTGAAAGTTGGTGAATTTTTAGCAACCATTTCTTTAATAATTGGAACACCATTAGATGATAAAACTGTTTGATCTTTCTTCATTATATTACCCATATCTTCAACATCAACTAAAGTATCTTCACTACTACTTGAATCACCTGCAACTTCTTCTCGATCATTATTATTACTTTCTTCACCATCAATATCATCTTCTTCATTATCAGAATCTTTATATTCATATAAAATTGGTTCATCATCTTTTAAAGTTTCAACAAATAAATCAATCCATTCCATAACTTTTGGATCACTACCAGTTTTCATACAAATTTCACCAACTGGGAAAATTCTTCTTGCACCTAATTTACCTAACCAATAATCAGCTTTTTTAGCTTGATAACAAAAATTATTTGGCCATGATTCTAAATCACCTAAACCTAAAACTGTAAAACCTAATAATTTTTTTAATGGATATTTATCAACTCTAAAATCTTGATAAGTATCTTCTAATTGACTTAAGAAATAATCAATTGGTGAATCAACATCATATGAAGGTAAAACTAAAATATAAATGATATTTGTTAAATTTTCTGGAGTTTTGATAAAATATTCATCTAAATCAGTTAAATCATCAAGATTTAATAATTGAGGTTTATTCTTTAATTTTGATATCATACATAAAGAATTATATAAATTTTTAGCAGATCTTTCTGAAGAACCAGTTAATGAAGTATAAAAGATAATAATATTTGAATCTAATAAAGAAGTTTCAGCTTTTGTAAATTGTTTATCAGGTCTTTTCCATCTTGAAGCAGCACCTTTTTGTTTAATGATTTTTGGAACTCTTTTAGTTTTCCTTTTCTTTTTAATTATTGCTTCTTGTTCTTGTTCTTGTTCTTGTTCTTGTTCTTGTTCTTGTTCTTGTTCTTGTTCTTGTTCTTGTTCTTGTTCTTGTTCTTGTTCTTGTTCTTGTTCATTTGATTTATTTAATAGGTCTAATTTTGAAGCAGATAGTTTTGAGAAGGTATTTGTAAAATCAACAGCTAAAGAATCTTCATTGGTTGATTTTGATTGTAAAGTTGATAAATCTTTTTCATTTGTATTAGTAGAGTTATTAGACTTTGTATTAAACTTCTTTTTAGCCATTAAACCAGATAATGTTTTCTTTGTTGTTTTCTTTTTATCTTTACAAGTACATAGTTTACCACAACCGCCATTTGCACCATGTTTATGTTTATGTTTATGTTTATGTTCATGATTCTTTTCAGTAAATTGATCAGCATATTCTGGTACTTGTAATTCTTTAGCTTGTTGATTCTTGATATCTCTGAAATGTGATTTGAAGAATAGAACATAAATAGTTGAGATTAACAAAGTTATTGTAAATCTACCTCCAGTAATGAGGTAGGATGCGATACAAGTCAAAAAGACTAGATCTGTGGGTATAGACATGAGTTGATACTTATTTTAGATTTGAGAAAATAAAATGGAAGTAAATATAGAAAACTAGTCTGAAATAGTTGTAGAAGATGTACCTAAGTTTAAATAATTTTCTTTTGTTTCTTCAGCTTATTAAGTGTCTTGTTCCTATTCGATAAAAAATTTTTTGTATTTTTTTTTTTT
>JAJMKZ010000360.1:28266-38942 GCA_030564005.1 Ruyongia tratensis | reverse complement strand
TTTCTGAAGAACTAAGATTAAAAGATATTGAATTTGCTGAAAAACATTTAGAAAGCATTCACAAAATCACTAAGAGAGGTGGTCAATCATTAGAAGTTAAACAAAAGAAAGAAGAAGCTCTTTTAGTTGAAAGAATTATTGAATTATTAAAATCTGGTCAAAGAGTTGCTAACCAAAGTTGGACTCCAAAAGAAGTTGAAGTTATTAACACCATGTTCTTATTAACTGCTAAACCATCAATTTACTTAATTAACTTATCAGAAAGAGATTTCGTCAGAAAGAAGAACAAAAGTTTATTAGCTATCAAAGAATGGGTTGACAAATACTCAAATGGTGATGTTATTATCCCAATCTCAGTCTCATTTGAAGAAAGACTATCACATATGGAAACTGATGAAGAAAGAGCTGAAGAAGAAAAGAGAGTTGGTGCTGAATCAATCTTACCAAAAATTATCTTAACCATGAGAAAGAAATTAGATTTGATTTCTTTCTTCACTGCTGGTGAAGATGAATGTCGTGAATGGACTATCAGAGATGGTACTAAAGCTCCACAAGCTGCTGGTGTTATTCACAATGATTTAATGAACACATTTATTTTAGCACAAATTACCAAATTCCCAGATCTTTTAGAATACAAAGATGATGCTGGTGTTAAAGCTGCTGGTAAATTACAACAAAAGGGTAAAGATTACGTTATCGAAGATGGTGATATTGTTTACTTCAGAGCTGGTGCTGGTAAGAATTAGAATATTTCTTTCATATATAACTGAAATCATTTCTAATCTAAACTAAATTTATTCATAAATTCCTTTAAATATTGTAGAAATTTTGAATCCATTAGAAGTTACGCAATATAGCCTTTAAAAATTATGTACATATATAACATCTGATTAAAAATTGATTAAAACATAGATTGTGACTTAATTACATGGTTGTCTTTCCTAGGTTATTCAATTTCCCAGTGTTTCAGTAACTAGAAAGTTACTTAAATAAGTTAGCAAAGAATCCCTTTTCTCTTCTTTCACGTTCAGCTTTTGGAACAAAGGCTTCAACTTGATCTTTGATCTTTAATGGACCAGTGTCATTATCATAATTTCTACCTAAAGCATCAATAAATTCACCATCTGGATCCATTAAATAAAAGAAAATTGAGTGATCAACTAAATAATCTTGACCAGGTTTGACATTTGGCGGAGTTGAGAAATAGACTCTATATTGTTTGCACATATTCTTAACTTGATCATAAGTACCTGTGATACCAATAATACTTGGGTGGAAATCTGCTAAATATTCTTTGATAACAGCAGGTGAATCTCTAGCTGGGTCGCAAGTAACAAAAATAGGTTGGATGTTAATACCTTGAGCTTTTAACTTATCTAACCAGACACCTAATTTATCTAGTTCATCTGGGCAGATGTCAGGACAATGAGTAAAGCCGAAATAAACTAAGGAAAATTTTCCTTTTAAATTTTGTTCTGTAAATTCATTACCATCAGTATCTTTCATAGTAAATGGACCACCAATTAAAGGTTTACCATAACCTCTATTGGCTTCAGCTTCTTGTTGAATGTTTAATCTTGACTTTTCTTTAGTGAAGAAATAATAGATACCACTACCAATAACAGCAAATAATAGAAGAGCTTTCCAAGAGGCAAATTCAATGGTTGAAGATGATAATTTTTGTGAATTAGTAGTAGTGCCACCAATTGGGATTCTACTTAATGGCTTTCTTGGTTTACTTTTTGATGATGTTGATGTTGAATTTTGTTCTGAAGAAGGTTCTCTCTTTTCGTTTAATCTTATTATTGAGGTTGAAAATAAAGCTCTATTATAAATTAAAGCTCTGCTACTTATAGAAGTAGAAGAAGCTGTTTGTTTAGATAGTATTCTTAACATGATTATAGTGGTATTGAGACAGTTAATTGAATAAACACCAATGACTTATAGGTTGCAGTGCTCAAATCATCTTTGAGTAATAAAAACTTTCGAGGAATAAATTCTTTAACACCTGGACACCGTGATAAATCCATCTAAAAAGACACCTCGAGAATTATTTGATCCCAAAACGGTAATTTTCCTAAACTGGATATTTTATTTATTTTTTTCATTAGATATCCCTTTTCGGAAAAACATAAACAACTATTCTTCATCAAAATCAAAATAAAAATATGAGCAGAAATAAAATTTACACTAGAAAAATGAAACTCTGCCTTCTACTCTCATATTATCACATTATATTCGGTATTTTTTCATCCCATTGACTAAAGATGTCAAATCCCTTTGAATATGAGGAGTATGGTTCTAACAGAGGAAGCCCTGTTAGACCTCAACCAGTTATAACAAATCAATCTCCAAAAAGAATCAATGCCTCAATTACTGATGATTCTTTATTTGAACCTTTCCCAAATAAAAACCAAAGTCCAACCAGAAGTGGAAACTTCTCTCCAAGTGTTGCTTTTGGAAGGAAAAGTAGATATGAACCTGCACCAACCAATGTTTATCAACAACAACAACATTCGCCAGTTAGAAGCTCTAGAAAAGAATACTCACAATTAGAATCACCAAAGAGAAATCAAAAAACTGTTATTGTTATAGATGATGATGAAGAAGATAAAGATGATTTCATTGACCAATACAATACTCAAATTCCATTTAATCCACAAGTTAGTCGCTCACCAACGAGATCATCAGCTTCATCTTCCAGAGTTCTTCCACCACCAAAACCAATTTTTTCAGCTTCAACATATGCTGCTGCTAATAATTTTTCATCAAGTGTTCCTGATCTACAACCTGCTTCTAATCGTGTTGGTAGTGGTTCTACTGTTTTTGATGATTCAGACTCAGATACAGAGTTCAACTACAGCGTTAAAGATTATAAGACATATCCAAATGATGATAGTGATTTTGCCAAACTTGATCGTACCAATACCATTTATAGTGGTGACACCTATGATCAAGGGGAATATCAAGAAAATTTAGACAATTTTAATGATTTTGATACTGCTATGATGTATGAAGTTCCTTTAGAAGCACAACCACGTCGTCATAAATCTACACACAAAAATAAGAAAGTTATCGCAGAAAATGGTAACTTAGTATTAGAAAATAGAATTCCATCAAAATTACAATCATTCTTACCAAGAAAGGATGAAGATGAATTTCTTTTCATGAGATATTCTGCATGTACTTCTGAACCTGATGACTTTGAAGCCAGTGGTTTTACATTAAGAGCTGCTAAATACAACAGAGAAATTGAATTATGTATTTGCATTACAATGTATAATGAAAGTGAAGTTGATCTAACAAGAACAATGCATGCTGTTATGAAGAATGTTGCCCATTTATGTGCTAGAAATAAATCAAGAATCTGGGGTCCAGATGGTTGGAAGAAGGTCCAAGTTGTTATTGTAAGTGATGGTAGAGCAAAGGTGAATGAAAATTCTTTAGATGTTTTAGCTGCGTTAGGTGTTTACCAAGAAGGTATTGCAAAATCATACGTTAATAAGAAAGAAGTCAAAGCACATCTTTTTGAATATTCTACACAAATTTCATTAGACCCACAATTAGCTTTCAAAAGTGCTGAAAAAGGTATTGTTCCAGTACAAATTTTATTCTGTTTGAAAGAACAAAATAAGAAGAAGATTAATTCACATCGTTGGTTGTTCAATGCTTTCTGTCCTGTTTTAAATCCCAAAGTTGTTGTCTTATTAGATGTTGGTACCAGACCAAATACCACAGCTATGTACCACTTATGGAAAGCATTTGATAAAGACTCAAATATTGCTGGTGCAGCTGGTGAAATTAAAGCTCTAAAGGGTAAAGGTTGGAATAAACTATTAAATCCATTAGTTGCTTCTCAAAATTTTGAATATAAAATGTCCAATATATTAGATAAACCTTTAGAATCAGCATTCGGTTACATTTCTGTTCTACCTGGTGCTTTATCAGCTTATCGTTATAAAGCTTTGAAAAATCATTCGGATGGTACTGGACCATTACACTCATACTTTAAAGGTGAAGCTTTGCAAGGTCCAAATAGAGATGTTTTCTCTGCTAATATGTATTTGGCTGAAGATAGAATTTTATGCTGGGAATTAGTTGCAAAGAGAGATGATAAATGGTTATTGAAATATGTTAAAGAAGCTACTGGTGAAACTGATTTACCAGAAACAGTTCCAGAATTTATTTCACAAAGAAGAAGATGGTTAAACGGTGCTCTATTTGCTGCTATTTACTCACAATTACATTTTAGGCAAATTTGGCAAACAAATCATTCTTTTGGAAGAAAATTCTTTCTACATATTGAATTTTTTTATCAATTTATTCAACTTTTATTCTCTTGGTTCTCTATTGCAAATTTCTATTTGACTTTTTACTTCTTAGTTGGTTCATTATCAGGTAATGGTTTAATTGCAAATAACGGTGGTTTCTGGATTTTTACTATATTAAATTATATTATGGTTGCAACTTTATGTTCATTGTTCATTATTTCTATGGGTAATAGACCACAAGGTGCCCAACATCTTTTCATAACAGCGATGGTTTTACTTTCAATTTGTTCTACTTTTTCCTTATGTGCTGGTTTATACTTTGTATTTCATACATTAAGTGAAGGAAGTGATGGTGATAAATCAGCGCCTTTCATCAACATTGTTGTTTCTTTATTATCAACTTATGGTTTATATGCAATTATGTCTATTCTTTACTTGGATCCATGGCATATTATTACTTGTTCTGTTCAATATTTCTTGATGTTACCTTCATATACCTGTACTTTACAAATTTTTGCATTCTGTAACACACATGATGTTTCATGGGGTACAAAGGGTGATAATAATCCAACCAAGAGTTTAGGTTCAGTTAATGGAACAAAAGATAGTGATGGTAATGTTGTCTTCGAGCCAGAGATGCCAACAGATCAAGTTGATATTGATTCTGCTTATAATTCAACATTAACAAATATTGCTGTTCAAAGATTAAGAAATAAAAAGAAGGTACTCAAACCAAGAGTTGAAATTGCAAGTGAAGATTATTACAGAGATGTTAGAACTAGAGTTGTTCTAACATGGTTAATTTCTAACTTAGTTATGGTTATGATTGTTTGTCAAGTCTATTCAGCATCTGATACTGCAAATAACAAGTATTTGGCTTTCATTTTATGGTCTGTTTGTGCTATTTCTGCTTTTAGAGCTGCTGGTTCAATCGCATACTTATTCATGAGATACTTAAGATCTATATTAGAAGCTAAACACAGATATGAAGATAATGGTAATAGTTTCTCATTTTCTGGATTTAATTTTAAAAGGTTAGTAGGTCAAAGTGATGATTAACTATAATCATTATCTCAACCTTTCTACTAGACAATTATTGTTTTTGATACCCCTAATATTGTAAATTAGATTTAATTTTGTTAGTAAACATTCTGCTTTTCTTTAATAGTTGATCAATTGTAGCGTTATAGACACTTGGCTTATGAAACTAACGTACTAATACTACAAAAGTAGAATTTAATAATATATTAAATACAGTCAGTATATTTAATTACTCTATGTTCAGTTTTTATTTTAAAATGCAGCTTCGTCATTATAATCATCCTCATCACCAAAATCTTCACCATCTTCGAAATACTTTTCAGCGTTATAATCATCGTCATCTTCTTCTTCAAATTCATCATCTTCTTCCTCAATTTCATTTTGTGGTTCTTCTTCTTTTTCATCTTCATCTTCAGCTATTTGTTTCAACTTGTCTATCACTGAAGTAGCAGTACTATTTTCATCTTTTTGAATTTTCTCTAAAATTTCTTTATTATTCTTCAATTTAGAAACTGATAATAGTTTTCTCTTCTTTTCATTATCAACACCCATGGCCTTGTAAAGCTCTTGAGGGAAGAACTCTATATTGTATGGATGCTCATCAATCGATATGCCAATTTTTCTCTTCTTTATATATTTATCTGAATATCTTTTTAAGCCATCATTTATACCTTCTTCGTCTATTTCTTGCTTTGGATTATCAGAAGCAGTTGCATCTTTATGTAACTTTGAACCAGTAAAGAAGGGACCATCTTTAACAGTAGTTTGAAATTGAATAAAGTGACTCGCTATAATTTTTTCAGCATCTGTTATAGGGCCATTAACAGGTAGAAGAATTGATGGTTTTTCATTCAGCACTTTTGAAGAGTCTATATCTGCAAAATCTAATCCAAAAGGTAAAGTTCTATTGAAACTATTACCACCAGATCTACCACCCCTGAAACTCATATTGTAAAACCAATTTGTAGATCAATATATGTTTATATCTTTTTTAGTGATTTTGAAATTTGAAGTAAATTTTTTTTTTACTAAGTGTGTTTGGTGTTCGGGTGTTGAGATCACTAGCCGCACTCTTATAATAACTATCATCGAGTATTATTCATGATTATAGGTCTTACAATATCATAATGATATAAGTATCTACAGGAGTGTCCAAAACTTCAGATAAAAAAGAGTTTTGAATTTCTTTTGCAAGTATTACTACAGTCTTTTTTTTCTATTAAAAGTAAATATTTTGATGATCAGCGTCCCGTTTTTGTGTCATTTGCAACTATACACTAAATTTATATTATTGCTCGATTAATATAGAGTGCTTGACAAATATTTATTGTAATAGTAGTTAATTTGTAGGATATCATTAAACATTTATTGATCACATCTTGACAAGTAACATCCTAAGCTATGCTTTTCTTATTGTTCCTTTGTCTCTTATTAACCTTATGTTTTATCTTCAATGTTGACGCTTTTATTCAATACAGAAAATATGTTAAAGAACTTAAAGAATTCAATCAAAGAAACTATATTCCAATAAACACAGACACTTCAAAGAACTATCAATTTCAACAAGAAGGTCAAAGTGTTGTGATTTTTACTGGTGATAAGGATTCATCTATTTACAAAATTTCTCCAAAACACAATTATCAAAATACTTGGGTTCTAACACAAGCTTCAAACAATGATAAGACAGATCTTGTTACAATTAAATTAGGTGGAAGCTTTAGTAAGACATATGTTTATTTCTCTCTGAAAGATAGATACACTATTTCTCAAAACAATAGCCCAAATTCAGGCAATTTACCAGGTGATTTATCAAGTCAACATTCAAGAGGTCTAGCTGCAACTTCGCATGGTTGGTACAAGCTTTCAAAAAATGAATTATATGATTCAATATCTGTGATAAATAACGCAAAATCACAAGTTCATATACCAACACCAATTACAAAGGAAGGAATGTTGAATAGATCAGTTTCAAATTTAAACGAAGAAACTGATATTAGTGATGCAAAAATAAATTTTGGTAATCGGTGGAACGTTACAAATGATGATTATTCTACAATATATTCATCTTTAAAACCATATATTGATTCAAGTTTATTAGGAAACTATTATGTTAGAAAGGAAGACCTAGGGCAAGTACAAATAATTCAAAATAATTTAGATTTAGGAACTTATGAATCAAGAAGTTCTTATAAGGTGATCATGAAAGTAAATCAGTCAAAAGGTTTGTCAAAATTTCAAATTTCTAAAAAACCATATCAATATGTATGGAGACCAAATGGGTACCTAGAAAAGATTCCAACTAATGATGCTGACCATAATATTCAAAGAGTCAGTAAGGTTATATATAATAGTTTGGATGTCTTGAATTTTAATTTAATAGTGAATGAAGGTGTGATTGATCCATTAATTTCAATTTCAACAGCCTTTTTACATTATAAACTTAAGTTATGGAATCCTGAAAAATTAATCGAGTAAAACACCATTTTCAATTAGATGAATTATATCAGCTAATGAATCCACTGTAGTTTTAGTTTCCTGTGCGTTTCTTATATGTTCATTTGCATGAGTATTAATCAATACCGAATATATTCCAGCTCTGTATGCAGAAGCCATATCATCAATTGAATCACCAACCATTATTAAATTTTTCGGTTCAACACCCCATTTTTTAGCTATATGTAATAATGGATCAGGAAAAGGTTTTGTAGGATGGAATTCTCTTGTAACTATTGGATTAAAATTATGTGCATGTAAATAATTTTCCATTAAATGATCAACTGGGTCTTGATTATTTCTTGTACAAATAGCTTTAGGTATATTGTTATCAGTTAAATATTTCATTAATTTAAATAAACCTTCTTGTGGTTTCATTTCATGCATTGCTTTTTTCTCAACCATTTGTAACTTTGAATTTGCAATTTCTTTATCTTTTGGTGTCATTGCATTTAAAAATGCTAAAATATCTACTGATCTATCTTCTAATCCAATTTCTTTTCTCATTTCATCTATATTAAGTCAAATTTAAGTACTGTTAGTCAATTGATTCTATACGTTTGGCTCTATCTAACTATAAACTTACCAAACATCCAAGTTTGAGGAGCAACTAAGGTTCCATCCATGTCAAATATTATACCTTTGAGTGGTATATCATCTTTAAGTGTTGGTTTTAAAACAAGTCTAGTCATTTTTAACGATTGATTTCTAATGGAAATCAAATACAGAAATAGTAATATTTTCTGAAAGGCGGAAATATCAATGTTGAAAGTATTACACAATTGAATATTTTAAAAGAATTAAAATTAATTAATGCGACAAATCTCACTTTATTTTCAGATTAAAGAAGAAGTTCCGACTTTTAAAAAAACCGGAATTCAACAGAATTTTTTTTTGGTCAAAGAAAAAAACCTGGAAAGTTTATGATTTTGTTGGAAGATTTAAAGTTGAGATCCACAACTAATTTAGATCCACTCAATTTCAATAGTTTCAATCTAAATCTCTCTAACTATGACTACAACGATTCCATACGATCCAGATGAGTTTGACAATAACCCATTCAGTGAACCAGCACCAATTTTACAACCAGGAAATCATGAAGAGACTGGGGAAACCGCAGTTGAGGAGGGATCTATAAATGAAGAGTCAACAGAACAAAATAGTCAACCACAAGAACCTGCTGCTGCTTCAACTCCAACTGTTCCTGCCGAAGGCCATAGTGATGAATTGATTCGTGAACGTCATGGTGATCCAGATGCTGTTAAAATCACCGTCAAAGTTGTAGGAATTGAAAGAGCAGGTTCATTATCAAATAAGAAGGAGAATCCATCAATATCCTTTAACGTTTTGACAAATATTAAACATTTTAGAAAAAAATCATATCAAGGTATTAAAAAATCGTATGCTGAATTTGACACTTTCTTTAACTATTTAAATGCAGCTAATCCAGAATGTTTTGTTCCTTCACTACCTTTATCATCAACAAATTTTGGTATTTCAAATGAAGAAGATTTTAAAAGAACAAGAAATAATTTCCAAACTTGGTTTGATAGAATTACTTCAAATCCAATTTTAGTTAGAAATGAAGAATTTGTTTTCTTTGTTGAAAGTGATTTCAATTCATATTCACCAGTTAATAAATCTAAATTACCAGCTTCAGGTTTAAAAAGAAAAACATTAAAACAATTTCAACCACCATATGATGAAGCATTAGATTTAGCAGAATTTAGACCATTAATTAAATCTATATATCAAATTACATCAACAATTGAGGCTAAATTGGATAAATTAAGTAAATTGAGGAAACAATTGGCTGTTGTTGAAAATGAATTAGGTACTAAAATTGAAGATTTAGCACAATTAGAAACTTTTCATCCAGGTATGATTAATATGTGGAAGAAATTTGGTAAAACTATTACAACATTAGGTGATTTAGATTCCATTATTGGAAGTTTAGATTTAGCAACTTTAGGTGATGGTTTACATGCTATAAGCAATGATGGATATGTTATTAAAGAAGCTTTAACTAATAGACATTTATTAATGAGAGATTTAATCACTGCTCAACAAAAGACTAAAAGTAAACATGAAGAAGCTAGAAGGTTAAAGAATAAGAGAGATATCAATCCATTAAGAGTTGATGAAGCAATTAAATCATTACAAGAAGCTACTCAAGAAGAAGAAGAATTAACTAAAAAGATTAAACGTATCACTAAAAATATGTTAATTGAAAAGAAAGAATATATGGAATATTTAGATGCTCAAGTTAAAGAAATCTTTAAACAATTTGTTTATAAGAAAATTGAATATGAAAGAAAAAAATTAGCAATTTTGGAAAAAGTTAGAATTGATGTTAGAGCTGTTGATGAAAATGGTGGGTTAGCTAGATTAGGTAGAGAATCATATCCAAAGAAGTCTACTATAAATACCAATTCACAAAGTTATAATGGTGATAGTTGGACTGGAGATAGAAAGGTCAGTCATTTAACTGATGAAATCTTGAATAATCCAGATGAAGAAGTGCCAATCATGACAGATCAATTAGCAACAGCTAATGAAGATGATGACGATGAAGAAATACCGATTGATGCTAAAAACGCAGCATCAATTCTAGGTGGCTCCACATTCTAAGAAAATTTGAAAAAAAATTGTTTAATTATGAATATGAACTGTACATTAAATAAATAATAAATGATGAAATATAAAAAGATATCAATTTAATTGTAGTATTATAAGTAGTATATTATAAATATCTGTATGCTAAAAGTGGCCGTACCAACTTGCGCTTGCGGGTAAATAGGTAGGTGCAACATTTCCCAAAACTTTTTTTTTTTTTTTTTTTTTTTTTGGTAGAAGAGAAAATTTTTTTCC
>JAJMKZ010000360.1:0-28166 GCA_030564005.1 Ruyongia tratensis | reverse complement strand
GTGCAGAGATCACAGAAAGTGCTAAATGTTGTTCTGTTGTTGTGTTGTTCTGCCCATTTTTTCTTTGATGAGCTATTGCAAAGGGCGATTATAGAGTAATTTACTGATGGTTATTTCAAATCTTTTGAAGCATTGCAATTGGAATTAATAATTTCAGAACACTATTGAACACATTTCAATCTCTTACTGTACTATACAAAGAATTCATACTAACAATACTTTTATGTCTACAGTTAATTTCACAGTTGATGTATGTTAATCAAATTTTTTTGGATTAGAATTTTGCCTTTTTTTATTTACACTGAGATTTCAAAAAAAAAAAAAAATTTTTTTTTCAGGGAATAAAAAAAATTTTTCACGTTTATTTAGAAAGTTCAAACGCATAAGAAAGAAAGTTTAAAATATCATTTCTCTACTGTCTAATGGAACTTCTAGTGGAAGTTTTACTCTATTTGATGGGATTTATATGAGTTTGGTATTTGTCATTAATGTTTTCTTGTATCATTGGACTTTCAAATTGGGAGAACTAATAATTGAAAACTCTAATAAAGAAAAAATAAATTGATTTAATAGAAGTTTATACTAACATTATCCAAATGGATTTATAGCAAATGAGAGCCTTAATGGACAAGGTTACCAATGTCCGTAACATGTCTGTTATTGCACATGTCGATCATGGTAAATCTACCTTAACCGATTCTTTAGTCCAAAGAGCTGGTATTATTTCTGCTGCTAAGGCTGGTGAAGCTAGATTCACTGATACCAGAAAAGATGAACAAGAAAGAGGTATTACTATTAAGTCTACCGCTATTTCTTTATACTCTGAAATGGATGATGAAGATGTTAAGGAAATTAAACAAAAAACTGAAGGTACTTCTTTCTTAATTAACTTAATTGATTCACCAGGTCACGTCGATTTCTCTTCAGAAGTTACTGCTGCTTTACGTGTTACTGATGGTGCTTTAGTTGTCGTTGATTGTGTTGAAGGTGTCTGTGTCCAAACTGAAACCGTTTTACGTCAATCTTTAGGTGAACGTATTAAACCAGTTGTTGTTATTAACAAGGTTGATCGTGCCTTATTAGAATTACAAGTCTCAAAAGAAGATTTATACCAATCTTTCTCAAGAACTGTTGAATCTGTTAACGTTATCATTGCTACCTACGTTGACAAAGTTTTAGGTGATGTTCAAGTTTACCCAGAACGTGGTACTGTTGCTTTCGGTTCAGGTTTACATGGTTGGGCTTTCACTGTTCGTCAATTTGCTATTAGATACTCCAAGAAATTCGGTGTTGACAGAGCTAAGATGATGGAAAGATTATGGGGTGATTCTTACTTCAATCCAAAGACCAAGAAATGGACTAACAAGGACAAAGATGCTGATGGAAAACCATTAGAAAGAGCTTTCAATATGTTCGTTTTAGATCCTATCTTCAGATTATTCTCTGCTATCATGAACTTCAAGAAAGATGAAATTCCAACTTTATTAGAAAAATTAGAAATCAACTTAAAAGCTGATGAAAGAGAATTAGAAGGTAAAGCTTTATTAAAGGCTGTTATGAAGAAATTCTTACCAGCTGCTGATGCTTTATTAGAAATGATTGTTATTCATTTACCATCCCCAGTTACTGCTCAAAACTACAGAGCTGACACTTTATACGAAGGTCCATCTGACGATGCTATCTGTGTTGGTATTAGAGACTGTGATCCAAAGGCTGATTTAATGTTATACGTCTCCAAGATGGTTCCAACCTCTGATAAAGGTCGTTTCTACGCTTTTGGTAGAGTTTTCTCTGGTACTGTTAAGTCAGGTCAAAAGGTTAGAATCCAAGGTCCAAACTATATTCCAGGTAAGAAGGAAGATTTATTCATTAAAGCTATCCAAAGAGTTGTTTTAATGATGGGTAGATTCGTTGAACCAATTGATGATTGTCCAGCTGGTAACATTGTTGGTTTAGTTGGTATCGATCAATTCTTATTAAAATCTGGTACTTTAACCACCTCAGATGCTGCTCACAACTTAAAGGTCATGAAATTCTCTGTTTCCCCAGTTGTTCAAGTCGCTGTTGAAGTTAAGAATGCTTCAGATTTACCAAAATTAGTTGAAGGTTTAAAACGTTTATCAAAATCTGATCCATGTGTCGTTACCTCAATGTCAGAATCAGGTGAACATATTGTTGCTTGTACTGGTGAATTACATTTAGAAATTTGTTTATCAGATTTAGAAAACGATCATGCTGGTGTTCCATTAAAGGTTTCCCCACCAGTTGTTGCTTACAGAGAAACTGTTGAAGGTGAATCATCAATGACTGCTTTATCAAAATCTCCAAACAAACATAACCGTATCTACTTAAAGGCTGAACCATTAGATGAAGAAGTTTCATTAGCTATTGAATCCGGTAAAGTTTCACCAAAGGATGATTTCAAAGCTCGTGCCAGAATCTTAGCTGATGAATACGGTTGGGATGTCACTGATGCCAGAAAGATTTGGTGTTTCGGTCCAGAAGGTAACGGTCCAAATGTTGTTGTTGATCAAACTAAGGCTGTTCAATACTTAGCTGAAATCAAAGATTCTGTTGTTTCAGGTTTCGCTTGGGCTTCTGCTGCTGGTCCAATCTTAGATGAAAACTTAAGATCTATCAGATTCAACATCTTAGATGTTACTTTACATGCCGATTCTATCCATAGAGGTGCTGGTCAAATCTTACCAACCATGAGAAGAGTTACTTACGCTGCTATGTTATTAGCTGAACCAAGAATCCAAGAACCAGTCTTCTTAGTCGAAATTCAATGTCCAGAATCTGCTGTTGGTGGTATTTACTCAGTCTTAAACAAGAAGAGAGGTCAAGTTATCTCTGAAGAACAAAGACCAGGTACTCCATTATTCACCGTTAAGGCTTACTTACCAGTTAACGAATCATTCGGTTTCACTGGTGAATTAAGACAAGCTACTGGTGGTCAAGCTTTCCCACAAATGGTTTTCGACCATTGGGCTACTTTAGGTACTGATCCATTAGACCCAACCTCAAAGGCTGGTGAAATTGTTACTGCTGCCAGAAAGAGACAAGGTTTGAAGGAAGTTGTTCCAGGTTACGAAGAATACTATGATAAATTATAAGCTTAGTGTCATTGAATAATCTATAGATATTAAACTGTTTTTAATTTTTCATTTACTCTATTATTATTATTTTATTATTTTGTTTTCTTGTTGACTTTTGATCTATCAACCGGTTGTATAATTTGGAAATAAGATGTAAGAATCTTTTATTAATCTTTATTAATTGTAGCTTTCATCAAACGTAAGTTGCTATAATTCAAGAGTAATCTTTTGTTCTACTGACATTTAATATGATAATTTGTGAACTACAGTAATGAATATCAAACATATAGAAAAATATTCTAACTAGAATTAAAAGGTCATATCTATCTATTGTGTATAATTAACAGGGGATTTACTAAATGATAGAGCTAATCATATATCAAATGGAGAAAAGAACTGAATCATAGCAATAACAATAGGAAAGCATCCAGAATCTGCAATTATAAAAACATCATGAAAATTTAAAATAAAAATTTTCTTTACAAACTTCATATATACATATATTATTCTAATTCTTAAGTGTTTAAAGTATATTCAATATTCTGAACGTAGCTTATCTAAAACCAATTTTAAAATATAAACATTATATTGAGGTTTGATTTGTATGACTGGCAAATTATTACTTATATTGTACGGGAAATCATTTGGAGAACCATTATTTGTAGCTTTAAAAATTCTAGCAACAATTCTAGCAGTCATATAACTTATCAAATATAAAGAAGTTGAGTAATGAGCTCTATCAAAGTATAAAAATTTATTTTCGAAAGGAATATGAGAAGCTATTGTTGGAGATTCTTGTTTCATGAATATAAAATGATGATATTTTTGGAAACATTCATGTTCTAATCTTTTTATAACTAATTTATCGATTAATTGTTCTTTAATAATTTCAACTTGTAATTCTTCATCAAAATTTGAATTTAATTTTAAAGTTGAACCAACTCTTGAATGATCATTTTGATTCATTGTTGTTGTATTAAAATGTGGATCTAAATTAATTTGATATTTTTGTTTACTATATGAAACATCACCACTAAAATTTGTAAAGTGAAAATTATGTAAAACATAAATATTGCCAACATATCTTGATGGCATAGCTGTCCTTGTATTACTATGCTTATGGCTATTGGTGTTGTTGTTGTTGGTCTTAGTATTGGTAAAAGTTGTTGTTGTTGTGTTGCTATTATTTCGACTGTTAGATGATTCAACAATATTTTCATTCTTAATAGATTCATTATCATTTGAATTATTGGGTATATTGGCATCGCTGTTGTTATTGTTATCAGTATTATTATTATTATTATCATCAAAATTATTATTCTTTGTTTCTTCAGTGTTTTTAGTGCTATAATGAGATGAAATCGGAGTCTTTTTATCTTCAAATAAATAATTAAAAGATATTATAATTTTCCAAGATTGAACATGATTCTCTTGTTGAGCTATAAAATCTTTAATTCTATCATGAAGACACATTATGAAATTTGTATCACTATAATAAACACCATCATTAAAAGAACTTAGAAAAGAAGTATTAAAAGCAGCAGGTAAAGAAATGAATAAAGTATTTGAATCAAAAAAGTTATTAGAATTCTTTAAATTTGGTAAAAGATTTTGAAGATCTAAAGAAGTAAATAAATCTAACTTAACAGGATAATAATTTTCACCGTTATAAATCATCATTAAACTTGAAGAACTTAAAGTAAGAGGGATACCTGTTAACTTAACAGTAACTTTCTTTTGAAAAGGAGGGATATTAACATCATCAGCATCTTTATAAAAATCTGTTAAGTCAGGAATAGGTACATTAGATCTTGATAATGAAGGTAAAGTTGTATTTGAACGAATATTTGATAAAGAATTTCTTGTACTAGATTGACTATTATAATTTGAATTTGAATTATTATGACTATCACTGTTATCAAATTTATTTTGATGATTTGGATCATTTGAATTATTCTGAATCTTATTGTTTGAAGGATTTGGTAAAGCAATTGTTGAAAGTCTATTTATATCCATAGTTGCACCATCACCTGATAGAAACCCTTGTTGATGCGGTACCTTATGAAAGTTAAAATTTTGAGTGTTTTGAGTTTTTTGATTAAAACCATCATTTCCAATAACCAAATTAGGACCAATTTTCCCTCTCTTCTTACAAGGTTTAGTAACTATAGCATTATAAACTTCTTTAATAATTTCATCAGATGATAAAGCATCAACATCAGAGAATCTAATAATTTTACCACGATGACAATTTGAACACGTTATAAATGAAGTTTTTTTCGTATAATTTGAGTCTCTAATGACTAAATGAGAATGATGAGCTTGTAAGCTTTGATAATCTGAAGATTTTGAGGGTTTTAAAACTTTATCTCTTATTAAATTTTTATACTGTGTTATATCAGTTAGTTGAAGATTATTAGAAGACATGATTTGCGTTAAGCTTATTTTTTGTTTATATGTTATGTCTGAGATGAAAATAACTTATATTAACAGATGGAGTTGAAGGAAAAGATATGTCAATAAGAGGAAAAAAAAAGGTTTAATGATTATTCACAGAACAATGGACACAAAGCAGAACCAGAAGCAGTAGAAGTTGTAGTGGGGGGATTGAAATTTTGACTAAATGAAAATCTAACTCTAGTGGAAGAGAACTATTGTAAAAATTATAAGGTTTTTTTTTCTTAATAAGTAATGAATAGGCACATTTGGAAGTGAATAATGTTTATTGTGGTTTTTCGTGATTTTCGTAGTTTTCGTTTTAAATCTTTTAGTTGTTTTATTGTTCAGTTTTATTGTGGTGATGTGACTTATCTATGCTTTCTAATTCCTAAACTAGTGGGTATTATGTCCGGGTGACTTTTCGGAGATAACTAGACAGATAACTCCTTCTTTACGTGTCAATAAGCAGGAAGTTTTCTGCCATTTCTTGTTTACAATTAATTAATCAAAACAAACAACAACAACTAGAACTGGAACCAACTACTAACATCACAATGTCACATCAGGATACAAGATACTTCATCAAGCAGCAGACAAAGCTCATAAGGTCAAACTTCACTCTGGACTCAAAAGTGGCACGTATACTGGAATCACAAAATAGTGATCGTGATTTAGATTATCACAAAATAACTGAGAAGGATGCTTTAAAAGCTATCAAGATGCGTATGTATCATTTGTATCTTTAATCAACAAAAAATAATAACGTCTCATAGTACTAACATAGTTCAATAAATATAGTGAACCTTAAACTATCAAGATACTATCATCAATATTTCAATGAACAATCAATAAAACAACTATCAGATCAAATAATTGATCTAAGAACAGAGTTATTAAATGAACAATATGATTCATTACAAGATTTATCAGAAGCTCAACTACCCATAATAGATGCTATAGACTCAAACCTTTCAACAGAGAATAAATTAAGTTCTATAAATGATCTTATAATTAAAGTTGAACAATTACCTGAAATAAATATATTTTCAAGCAACAAAAGTAATGACAATATAACTCAATCATTAATAGAATATAATCAACATAGAGAATCATTATTAAAAAATATTGAAGAAATCACATCATTAAAGAAAAAATTGAAATTAATAAGAGATTTAAAAGTTTTAATAGATTTAAAAATTGGTGATAATATTAATATAAATGGGAAATTATTTAATAATGATGATCAATTATCAACTGAATTAACAAGATTAAAAATCAATATTCAAAGATTAAAGATTATGCCAAAGGAAAAAAGACTGAAATTAGCTGCTTTACTATCAGATGATATAAATGAATCCTCATCAGAAGATGCAGAAGATAATGATGATGATAAAGAATTTCAAGATGCAAACGAATAGAAAAAAAAACTTATGTATCATAAATTAATGTAATAAACGAATTATCAATTTACGTGATTTTACTAAATATATTATCTACATGTGAAAATATTATCTATCTTTAAATATCATACCACAGATTAATTATAATTTAATTAATAGTAGCATGACATTAAAAAAGAATAAATAACCTTTAAAATTTTTGTTAAAAAAAAATGCATTTGAATGAGTTATTGAATGTATTATTATGATTAAACTAATTTTGAAACTTTAGAACTGTATACATAATGAGAACACAAGATGGAAATGGAATAAAAATATTATATCTTTATCATAAACATGATAAAAGCCAAAACACTCTCCATTTTACTTTCTTCTCTTATAAGTACTCTATTGTAATATATTGACCCTTTTTTAAATTAAAAAACTATTTGTTTGTTTAATCGAATAAACCGAAACCCATATCATCATCTGATTCTTCCTTGGCTTCTTCAACTTCTTCTTCAGCAGCAGCTTCAGCGGCAGCACCTGAGGCAGCAGCACCACCAGCAGCAGCGGAGGCACCAGCAGCTGGAACTGAGGCTAATTTAGCAGAACCTTCAGCAATAGCTTCTTCGATGGTCTTACCTTCTAATGATGATAATAAAGCAGAGATTCTTGATTCTTCAACTTCAGCACCAACGGTTTCTAATAAAGACTTGATGTCTTCAGCTGATGGACTGGCGTTACCACCTTGGACTAATAATAAGTAAGCAGCTAAGTATTTCATCTTGATAATATTAAAATAATCACTTTTAAGCGGTAGATTCGCAGACTATTCCTTAAAGGTTTAAAATCAAAAAGGTTCAACTATAATTTTACATTCAATTTTTTTTATTTTTTTTCACTTTTCAATACAAAAAAATTGTTTGAAAGAAAATATGAAATCCGAGACTATATCACGTGAATATTCCCGGAACTTCTACTTTCGGAAACAACAGTCACTTCACAAAACATCTGAACACCACACATTTTCTTTTTTAAAAAAACTTAATCACGTGAATAGTTGTTTATTTTTTTTTGAGGATTATCTAATTGCTTATAAATAATTTTAGTAAAATTTTATTGTTTAGAAAATACAAAATAAAGAAAATCAATATCTAAGATTACAATAATAATAATCATAAACAATAACAATTAATCATGCGTCAAAAGAGAGCTAAAGCTTATCGTAAACAAATGCTTGTTTACCAACATACATTTAAATTCAGAGAACCTTATCAAGTCATAATAGATGAACAAATTGTATTGAATTGTAGTACAGCATCATTTAATCTAGCTAAAGGTTTAGAAAGAACAATACAGGCAGAGGTTAAACCAATGATAACACAATGTTGTATGCAAGCTTTATATGCTACCAACGATCAAAATGCGATTAATATGGCTAAAACTTTTGAAAGACGTCGTTGTAATCATCCACCTTCAGATCCAAAACCAACACATGAATGTATAAAATCAGTCGTGATAGTAAATGGTGAAAATAAACATAGATATGTTGTTGCTAGTGATAATGAACAATTGAGATGGTCATTAAGAAAAGTTGCAGGTATCCCATTAGTTTATATGAATAGATCTGTTATGGTCATGGAACCTTTAAGTTCAGCAAGTAGAAAGATCAGTAAAAAAATGGAGAGTGATAAATTAACTAAAGGTCTTAATTATAAAAAGAGCGGTATCGAACATGAAGAAGAAAGTGATGAAGATGAAGTTGCAAGACCAGTTAAAAAGAGAAAGGGACCAAGCGAACCAAACCCATTAAGCATAAAAAAGAAAAAGAAGGTAGAAAAACCACAACAATTCACAACTAATGAATCAGAAGAATCATCAAATAAGAAAAGAAGAAGAAGAAGAAAGCATGGTAAAAAGACCAATGAAGATGAGAAAGATGATGATGAAGATGATGATAAACCAATTGAAGAATCGAAAGAGGAAACTAAGGAAGAAGCTGATAACAAACCAGACTCTCAATAAATATGTTTAACAATCAACCAACCATTCATTAGCATCATATATAGAAAATATGTACTTATAAAAATCTGCATACAACAAAGTTATAATAATTTATAGCCTTTTGTCACTTTTTTAAGAAAATTTTTAATTCTTTTGTAATTTGAACTCAGCGGCAAAAAAAAAAAATTGTAAATATTATAAAAACAACCTCCTAAATTATTTTTTTTCCCTTTAATTCAAAACAAAAGCTCTTAGTACTTAGGAAGTGTTCATAGTCTATAAAAATGAAAGGTATTGAAGAAACTAAGAAGATAGAGGATGGGGATGGACTTCTCAGTGATACAGATGTCAGCTCTGATGATATTGAGAATAAAGAACAAGTCGAAGGCGAAAATGATGATGTTGACAAAGAATTAGTTGTATGGGCAGGAAGATTAGAATTAGAATCACTTTCAATGAGGGATAAAGTGAATGGTATCTCTACTAGTATTGATAAACATTGTAAAGAGATGAAAGATACAAGACTGTTATTTGTTGAAGAATTGAAAACTTTGAAAAATAATAAAGATAAACCTATTACTGAATATTTAACAGAAGTTGAAAATATTTTGAAGGCTACTATAACTACAGCTATATCACCAATATTATCTTCATCAGTGGCAAAAGACAAATTAGATAAAGAAATTAAATCTATTGTGAAAGAGATTAGAACAGGTTTAACTTCTATGAAGAATTTTGAGGAAAATACAAATAAATTTCAAAAAGAACTTGTATCAAAAATTGAAAAGTCAATTAGCAAACAAACAACAATATCAAGACAAAATCAAAAACCTTCAATTACAACACAAACAGAGTTGATTTCAGAAACAATTAACGATCTTCAAGAAGTAAAAAGAATTGTTGATTCTTTTGAAGCTGAAAATAAGAGTGGTGATAAGGTTGTTAAACTCGATATTATTCAAACAAGGAAAGGAATTACAAAATGTGGAACTATTTTACATAAACTTTTATTGTTAAATACAAATGAAACATCAAACCTTCAAGCTAATTCAAACAAAACTTTCAATGAAATTGATGGTAAATTAAAACAAACTAATTCAAAAATTGAGAAATTACTTACTAAGAAAGAACCAGATTATACAACTCTCTTGACAAAGATTTCAAAAGGTCAAGACGAACTAATTAATCAAGTCAAATTTTTAAGTTCTAAACAAAAGTCTTTAGAAAATCAACTTGTTGAATTAAAAAATAGATTTAATGATTCAAGAGAAATATCAAGTAGAGGTGGGATGAATATTTTTACACCAGAAAATACATTAACACTAGAAAATAATTATGCTGATCATTCTAGATATAGACAAATTGAAGATGAAAGTTTTGGCTCATCATTATCATTGATCCCAAGTTCACCAAACAGAACATCGCATAAGAATGAATCGCCATTAAATATTGATAACAAAGTTTCAAGAATAAGGACTCATAAAACAAGTTCAAGGGGTTATAAAAGAAAAAGAACTGATTTAAATGATCACATTAATGTTGATTCAAGAAGTAAAACATACCAAACAAGATCAACTAGTAAAAAAAATGGATTTGTATTTCAAGAGCTTAAGGATGTTATTCATCCAAGAAATAAAAGGAAAATAAACCACAATACAATTCAAACTACTGATAAATCAAATTCAAAAGTAAACATTTTATTAAAAGAACCAGAAATTATAAGTCTTTCATCAGAAATTGATCCTTCTTCAACAAGATCACAAACAATTTCTGGGAACATTAGTTCTGTTTTATAACATATTTGCATTATATAATTTTAGAATCTTCAATTTCTCTGTGAATATCTAATTTTAGTCTTAAAGTATTTCCTTTTGGTATATTACTTGATACTGAATCATCATCAAAACTTTTCATGTATAGTTTATAAACAACCATATATCTATCAATGAATTTTCTTACTAGTTCATCTGTCATTCCTGTACCTTTGGTCTTGATTAATTCATGTTCTTGTTGAATTCTCCAAGTATAAACAAATTCAATATCATCAGTATCAAACAAAACTTGTCCATCAAAGAGATCCCATAATTTAATATAATTCTTTAAATATTCATTAACTTCAACTATATATTCGAAATTATAATTATCTTTTAATAAAGGAATTGAATTGAATTTATCAAGTAATTTTGAATCATCTAAAATTGGTAAAAATCCATTAAACCAACCTTCAATAACAATTATATCAACAGGAGAAGAAACATTGATCCAGTTTGATTCAGAATCTCTATCACCTTCCCCATTGAATTTAGATTTATCATATGTGGGTATTTTAAATCCATATTGTAATTTTATCAGTTTCTCAATATATTTTAATCCAATATCTATATCATGAGTACCAGGTAAACCCCTTCCTGATAACAATGGATTTTGAGTCTTTTGAAACAATGATTTTTGGTCAGAGTGCGTTAAATATAGATCGTCAGTTGATATTACGATGGCGTTGTATGATAATTGTTTGAAATGATTGATTAGTTTGGATGAAGTATATGATTTACCAGAACCTTGAGGTCCAGAAATGTTTAGTATAAATGGTTGCTTTTTAAAGTTCCAAGCTTTCAATATTGGTTCAAGAAATTCCAATGCTCTTTGAAATGCAGTTTTACTTGACATATTCTATGGTATTTATGTGTAATGGATTGTTGTTGAATATGAATGAAGAATTAAGGGTTTCAATAGAAAGTTTTCCTTGAAATATTTCCCCATAAAAAAAATTAAGGATAACGGCATCAATTAAAACTTTTATATAGTCGGGTTACAATTAAAAGGGTTTAAATTTAATTTATGGATATGTAAATTTAATAAAGAATTGAGATCTAAAGCATTCCTAAGATTTTTTTCAAATTGCTTGTTAATATTTAAAATCCTATATCTTTTTTTATACTCTAAAATTAAAATCCATTTTTTGTGTGTAAAATTTCAAATCATTTATTATTAATTTATATCTTTGATTTATAAAATTTATTTAAAATAATACTAATAACATTTTAGAACTTTCTTATTTAGATGGCTTTAGCTTCTTTTAACTTTGAAATCAATTCATCAACATTAGCAACTTTAATACCTGTAGAACGAGCAGCTGGTTCTTCAATCTTTAAGACTTCTAATCTTTTAACAGTATTGATATCAGCAAAATCTTTTAATTTTAACTTTTCTAATGGTTTCTTTTTAGCCTTCATCATATTTGGTAATGTAGTATAACGTGGTTCATTTAATCTTAAATCAGTTGTAATAATTAAAGGTAATTTAGCAGTTAAAGTTTCTTCACCACCATCAATTTCTCTAGTAACGGTAACTGAATCACTGCCACTGTTGACTACTACTTTAGCAGCATTTGTAGCTTGTGGCCAATTTAATAAACCAGCTAACATTTGACCAGTATTATTTGAATCATCATCAATAGATTGTTTACCTAAAATAATTAAATTTGAACCTTGCTTTTCAACAATACTCTTTAATATTTTGGCAACACTTAATGGTTCAATTTCTTCTTCACCAACATCAACTAAAGTTGAAGTATCAGCACCTTTAGCTAAAGCTTGACGTAAAATATCTTGAGATTTAGTTGGACCAATTGAAACAGCATGGATCTTTTCAACTAAATCTTTGTTACCTTCACGAATTCTAACAGCTTCTTCAACCTAATAAAAACAAGTTTTAATGTCAGTAAATTTGAAATCTTATAATTAAATCAATGGTGAAAACTTACAGCAATATCACAGAATGGGTTAATACTGAACTTTGTACCAGTCTTTTCAACACCATCACCGGTCTTGTTAATTCTAGGTTTTATAGCAAAATCAATGACCCTTTTAACAGGGACAAGAATCTTTAACTTTGATGACATTGTTAATTTCAATAAAAAGGTTCTAAACAACAAATTAATAAATAAATTATAACACAGAATTCAATTCTTACACCTTTTTCAAAATCGAAATCGAAAAAAAAAAAAAAAAAAGTCACGTGAGAATTCGATTTTTCTTTTTACTGCAGGATCAATTTGAATCATAAACATATATAATAAAACGCACAAGTAATAAGGGTTAAAAAGGCCTAGTATACAATAGAAATTTGAAAAGGTTAAGAATACATACTAAAAGCTGAAAAAAGAAGGAAAAAAGAAAAAAGAGCAAAAAAGTTAAACCTTCCCCCCCCCCATTATTTTAAAATAATAACAAAAAAGTAAAGACACAAATTAAAAGTATTAAAGATTTAGATGAATTCTTGATTAATAAAAGATTTTCTTAGATTAATTCTTCTTGGACCATGTTTATTTAGTAAATATTGCATGCCAGCTTCATCACCAAATTTTAAATACTGATCATCTTCAGCTGTCCAAATACCATGAACATTATTTGGAGGATTTTCATTAGTTTTTAAAAATTCTTCAATATATCTTGGAATTAAAATTAAATCACCACAAACACTTGTAATAATAAAAGTACCAAATTCTTTACTAATACCTGCCTCATCATATAGAGATTGAATTAGTTGATCAGCATCACCAGTATCATATTTACGATTAACAATTTCTTCAACTTTATGAACAACTGAAATTAAAGGTTGGAATTGATGGAAAACAGGAGTAACTAATTCAGTTGAAGCTATTAAATCATTATTATCATTTGAATTGGTTGAACCAGCATTTGCTGATGAAGAACTAGCTACCGCTGCAACAGCAGCTGCTGCTGCATTACCATCTAATAAACCTAATTCATCTTTATCACCAGCAATAAATAAATTATTTGATTCATTTTGATTTGAGTTACCACCAGTTTTAGTTCTTTTATATTGATCATTATGTTGAGCTAAAGTTTCACCCAATACATCATCGTCAGTACCATTAGTACCATTTTGTTGGGTACCATTAGTTGAATTAACTTGATTAGAACCATTTTCTTCTAAAGCTCTCTTTCTTGCTAAATTTTTTCTAGCAGCAATCTTTAAAGCACTATTTTTACCAGTAAAATTTTTAATTTCAACTGGTTGTTCACCATTTGCCTTTTGTTGATTATAACGTTTAATAAATTTATCAATACCAAAAGGAATAGCAAATTTTCTATATCTATCTCTCCAAGAAGATTTTGTATGATTATCAGGTAAAGATTCAAAAAATTTACCAGGTAAAATAATTGATTTTGGATCTTCTTCAAAAGGTAATTGTTCTTTATTTAAATGATCTCTAACGGCTTGACATAAAATAAAATCATCATCAGCTGTATATTTTGATTTTAAAGTTTTTGCTAATTGATGAGTAATAATTGGTTTACCATCTTCTAAAATTAAATTACCATTATCATCAACTTTATAAGTATAATTTAATTTTTCATTTAAAATAGTTCTAAATCTATATCTAACAGAATTACCAGTATGTCTACCAATTTTATCAGCAATTTCATCAAATAATTTATGAGTTGATCTTCTATGAGGATTTCTACGAACTTCTTCCAAGATAAGTTCATCTTCATCGGGTGTAAATCCATTTTTATTTGGAATACCACCAATATTTTTTTTAACAATTAATTGATTTTGTTGTTGAGGTTGAACAATTAAGGCATTTGATGAAGAAGAATCATCATCATCATTATTATTAGTAGTAGTAGTAGTATTTCTTAAATGAGCAACTAAAGTATCAGTTTGATAAACTTTATATTCATTGATTTTCATTAAAGATTTTTTATCTATTGAATCAAAGATAAAATCAGGTTTAATTGTATCTCTTAAAGCATCAGGAAATCTTGATAAATAGAGACCATCATGAGGATCTGTTGAAATTTGACCACCATGATTCTGAATCATTTCAACTAAGCCAGCACGATCTTCTTCATTGACAGGGATGTAAAATACCATAGGTTCATTCAAGCTAGTTGTGAATAGAGATTGAATAGAATGTCTTGATCCATTGTTGTTAGTATTGTTATTGTTATTATTATTATTTTTTAATTATGGGGAGATGACATAAAAAAAATCTAACATGTAGACCATTAAAAAAGGTAAACAAATGAAGCAAAAACTGAAAGGGAGGTTTGTTTACTGAAGGCAAAACTTCATTGCTCAATACCACTCTCTTTTCCCATAAGACAAAACAAAGGTTAACTTACTGTAACAATTCATTATCGATGTTATCATTTTCAGTCTGTTGTTTTTCTTCAGCCATTTTAATACAGAGTTTTCGTTTTTGGTGTTTGGTGTTTGGCTTTTTGGTGTTCTGATGGTTTTAATTTTATGAAAAGATTTGTTGATTTTTTTTTGATTTTTTTTTTAAAGAAAAAATAAAAAAAAAATTTAAAAAAATAATAATAATAGTCACGTGATAAGAGGGTAAATGGGTTATGTTTCCTAATTAGGTATATTTCCCCATTTGGGCGAGGTAATTTTTTTTTTTTTGGCTGCTGTTCTCGAGTTGTAACTGTTATTAATTATAAAGGTAATCTTCCACTAGTTACTACTTACTATAAGGTAAATAGTAAGAATATTGCTTAATTATAAATTGAACTAAATAATTATAAATTTGTATAAAACCAAAAGTTGGACGAAATTTGAAAGGTTAAAAGATATATAAAAAAGGGGGGAATAAAGAGTAAAAACAATTTAAAAGTTGATTGTAGTAAATAAAGTTAAAGTAAAGATAAGTAAAGAAATAGTTGATAATAATAATTGAAAATGATTTCATTTGAATTGACTTCTTTTAAGTATCATAATATTGAAGAAAGAAAAGTTATTTAAAAATCTATAATCATATTCACTCTTACTTTTTTTTTTGAATATAAATAATATAAAAGGGGGTGAGCGAACATGTTGAAAATGAATTATTAAATTATAATTATAAAATTAAGAATTGAGTTCTTTTCTAAATAAGCAAAAGAAAAATTAGGGAAATAAAAAGAAAAAAGGGATTAAACTCCTGTATCAAACCAGCAATAATTTCTCTTATTATATTTCCCATAATTCACCTTTAAAAAAAAAACTCCAATTTCATAAAATATAATCTCAATCATTCTTTTATATTGGATATTAAAAAAAAAAATCTGGTTTATATTAATTATTAAAAAAGTTTGTTATTTTCTTTGTTTTTGTTTTTGTTTTTGTTTTTGTCTTTATTTATAGAATTGTTAAAAAAGGGGTTAAAAAAATTAAAATTGTAATTATTGAAATTTATTATTATTAGTTTTTCTCTATTCATCTCAAATTACTTATTTAACATTAAAACTTAGAATTGTTGTAAAGCTCTCTTTCTTTCATTAAGTTTCTTGTAACCAACAACACCAACAATAGCAACACCAACTAAACCAACAAGGACAAAGACTAAGATAACACCACCTGGAAGCATTTTTTATATGTTTATTATTAGTTTCTTCTAAAATGTTAGTTCTCAATTCACTCTTAACTCTTTCTTAAAAAAACAAGATACCTACTTTAATTAAGATAAATTAAAATTAAATTTTCAAAAGAAGGACAATTAAAAAAATCAGAAACAGCGAATTGGATTACTTTTTATACTTTTTAAAATTTCCAAAACAAAAAATTCAAAAAAAAAAAAAAAATTCAAAAAAAAAAAAAAAAAAAAAATCTCAAAATTCTGCTTGCTGAAAAATTTAAACCAATGAAATTCAAATTTAGTTTCTTCGAAGTGTCCGTTTCAAAATTTTGAATTGACTTATGCTAGTTCTCTACTATTCTATAACTTCACTCAAAACTACAATTCTCATACACTAAACTCTAATTCCAATCATCTTCAATTTGTTCTCACTGCAATTTTATTTTTTTGCCGATAACCGTAACAAACTAAAAAAAAAAAAAAAAAACTCTACCAAAAAAGCTGAAAGTAAACATTTTTTTTAGTTTATCCAATCCAATTGCTATTATTGATTTTTTTTGTTTTTAGTTGATGATGTTTTTTTCAAGATTCAAAAGAGATATATAAACACCAAGACTCCTGAATATTGTGGTTCTTTTAAAGCTTAATTTGATCTGTTTAGTTAGGCACGAGTATTAATTATTTTTATCTATCTACAATTAAAAAACTACAAAGTATATCCAAGCTATTTATTAATCAACTATCTCTTTCAATCGCTCATTGATTCCACTTGTCTTGTCGCCTTTGGAGAAATTTTCCCTATTGTCTATACCGATTAAATTCGTAATCTTAAATTTTTTCACTTTTTTCAGTACAAAAAAAAAATTAATTCGGTTTATTCGTCTTTCTTCTTTTGGAATAATTTGATTGAGTAACAACTCATGCCGTTTTCGGTAATCTATTTACCTAATTTAGATTACTATTAAACAAGTTGTAAACTTGTTCAAAGTTCAACTGTTTTAATTACACAATCTTCATTGTTCAACAACTTTTGACTAATAATGAATTAAATTATACAAAGAACAAATCAAATATCTTCAACTGTAAATGTCCAAGTTCCTGTCTTTGCATCATAACTAACAAAATTTGTATTTGGAATATTATGTAATTTATTAATATGTTTCTTTAAAATTATTTCATTTAAATCAATAACTGGTTTCTTTGTCTTTTTATTAATTGGATAACATTTTTCTAATGTAATTCTTGCTGAAACATTTAAACCTTCTCCCTTTAATGGTTTTAATTCTTGATTTGGATAAATTATACAGGATTGATGAATAAATAATACAATCTCAATTGGGATATTGTTTAATGAATTAATACTTGTTAAATCAACTGGTTCTAAAAATTCAATCTTACCATATCCCTTTCTACCTACTGTAAAATTCTTAACTTGTCTTAATTCTAATAATGATTTATTACTTAATTCTTCAATACTTGGTGTCATCCAATAACCTTCTTCATCAATTTCAACTTCTTCTTCTTTTTCTTTATCCTCTCCATTAATAGTTTCTTTAATCTTGATTTCTGGTTCTAATTCATTCTTCTTTTCTTGATTATTTTCAACTTCTTCATTAGAGCTGGTTTTAATATCTTCATTTTCTTTAATATCTTGCTTTTCTTTAACATTTTCTTCAATTTCATTTTCATTATTTTCAACAATTTTTTCTTCTTCTTTATTCTTATTTTCACTAATAAGATTCTTTAAATTTGGTCTTGGTGAAAAAATTTCACTTGCTAAAATTGCATCATCTGTAAATGTATTAAATAATTTACTCTTATCAATAACATCAACAACATTGGAATTAGAATTAACTGAACTACCAGTTTTATTACTTTCAAGTTCATTAATAACCTTCTTTTCATCAATCTTTGTTCCATTATTAATAGTACTATTATTATTATTATTAGAGTCATAAAATTTCTTATTAGCATTAAATAATGGTTTTGGTGCAAGACTATAAACACTTGTTAAACTTGGTTTTTTCTTTTCAACATTAATTGGTTTAGCCAATGGTACAATTGTTGGTTGAATATTAACAACTATGGTATTTATACCATTAGAGTTAAATAATGGATTATTACCATATGGATTTTGATCAATTTTTGCAACTAATTGTAATGGTTGTTGACCAGGTTGTAATTGTTGCTGTTGCTGTTGTTGTTGTAATAGTTGTGCATTATTGTTATTATTACCAAATAATCCACCAGTAGTTGCCGTATTAGCATTGTTACCAAATAATCCCCCTGTAGCTGGAGTTGCATTATTATTACCAAACAATCCACCAGTGGTACCAGCAGTATTATTACTACCTGTTAAACCACCACCACCTAATGTATTAGTGGTGTTGTTACTATTACCAAATAATCCTCCACCTGTTGCAGGTTTGGCGCCAAATAATCCACCTGTGGCTCCAGTAGTAGCTGTTCCATTGTTATTACCAAAAAGACCACCTGTAGCTGGTTTAGCTCCAAACAATCCACCTCCTGTATTAGTTGTAGCATTATTGTTACCAAACAATCCACCGCCTGTAGCTGGTGCTGCAGTGTTATTGTTACCAAATAATCCACCGCCTGTAGCTGGAGCTGCTGTGTTATTACCAAAGAGACCACCACCTGTAGTAGTAGCTGGTTTAGCACCAAATAATCCACCACCTGTAGAGGCATTATTATTATTATTATTATTATTATTATTATTATTATTATTATTATTATTATTATTATTATTAGCACCAAATAGACCACCACTTGTAGTTGCTGTGTTGTTGTTATTACCAAATAATCCACCACCAGTAGCTGGGGCTGTAGTGTTATTACCAAATAATCCACCACCTGTAGTTGCAGCTGGTTTGGCACCAAATAATCCACCACCAGTAGTATTGTTGTTATTGTTGGCACCAAATAGACCACCTGAAGCATTATTGTTGTTGTTATTTGCTCCAAATAATCCACTTGAAGTATTGTTGTTGTTGTTGTTATTGGCACCAAATAGACCACCTCCTGTATTACTGTTAGCTGTTGGTGTACCAAATAAACCATTACCAGCATTATTGTTGTTATTGTTTGCAGCACCAAATAATCCACCTCCTGTATTGTTGTTGTTTGGAGTTGATGGATTGTTATTGTTACCGAATAAACCACCAGATGTATTATTGTTGGAACCAAATAAACCACCAGATGTGTTGTTGTTGCCGCCAAATGCAGAGGTATTATTATTATTAGTGGCACCAAATGCAGAAGTAGTATTAGTGTTGTTACTACCGAAACCAAAAGATGGTTTTTGTTGATTGTTATTAGCTCCAAATGGACTTGAATTACCAAATCCACCAGTTGAATTATTAGTATTATTGGATCCAAATAAACCACCACCTGTTGAGCTACCAAACGCACCAGCTGTATTGGTATTGGCATTATTATTATTATTATTATTACCAAATAACCCACCACTAGTAGTATTTGAAGCAAATCCAGAAGTTGAATTGTTGTTAGTTGAACCAAATAGCCCACCACCAGCGGTATTAGTAGAACCAAAAGCACCACCAGCAGTATTGTTAGTGGCACCAAATGCAGAAGTATTATTGTTGGCACCAAAAGTAGATGTATTGTTATTTGAACCAAATAAACCTGAACTTGTATTGTTATTATTTGAACCAAATGCTGAATTTGTATTAGAACCAAATCCAGTAGAAGTATTTGAGCCAAATAAACCTGTACCAGTATTTGTATTGTTATTAGCACCGAATGGTGAAGCTGTTGAACTAGTATTTCCTTGATTTGCAAATCTTCTACCTTGTTCATAATCTTGAACTCTTAATTCTTCAAAAGAATAATTTCTATATTCAGGCATTGACGAAACACTTTCAAAATAATTTGTAGCAGATGTAGATGTATCTTTTTCAGTATATGGACTAAATGGTTTAAGAGCAGTACCCTGTTGATTTGTATTTGATGCACCAAATCCAGTATTGTTATTGGCGGATCCAAAACTTGAACCAAAACCACTTGTATTGTTATTTGCACTAGAACCAAAAAGACCAGAAGAAGTATTTGTATTATTGGATGCACCAAATGTACTACCTGTATTAGTTGAACCAAATGCACCAGTTGTAGTATTTGAATTTGATCCAAAAGGAGAAGTTGAATTAGTATTTGAAGAACCAAATATTGAATTTGTAGTTGCAGGTTTTGCACCAAATCCATTCATATTATTTGAACCACCAAATCCACCGCTACTACCAAATGGAGTAGCAGCATTGTTATTAGTTGTTGCAGAAGATCCAAAAAGACCACCTCCAGTAGTATTGTTTTGATTTGTATTGGAAGATGCACCAAATACTGAACCAGATCCAAAAGAGGAGCCAGTGTTTGTATTTGAAGAACCAAACCCACCAAATCCTGAGTTTGTATTTGATCTACCAAACATTGACTAATTGATCAGATAATTGATTGTTTGAACCAAACAAAATTTACTTTTGATTTCAAATTTGTTCTCTTTTTTGAAACTTCATATGTTTTGATCTTAAAAATTTTGGCTAACAAATATAAAAAAAAAAAAAAAAAAAAAAAGTGAAGAGGGTAAATTTGAAGTTTGTATTTGAAAATTGTATATAAGTGCTTATAACTAACTCAGTTTTTAAAGAAGATATCGATTCATGTATCATTTGATCTGATATATCTACATTATTTAAATAATATTTAAATTTTATTTTTTTTAAAAGTTTTAATTTTCCACTATAAAATAATAAAAATATTGAATTCATGAAAAAATCAAAAGTCACGTGAAATTTTCTTTAATTAGTTAAAAAATTTGGGATGCGCGTCAGTAAGTAATTATTTCATGATTTCTTTTCACTTTTTAATTTACTTAATTTCGATCTTTATTTGATTATATCTAGTCAATATGGGTATTAAAGGTAAGTTTCATAGAGATTCTAGATTATTCATTTATAGCACAGCTTTATTTTCCTTTAATGATGTTTTCTTTCTAAGAATTAAAGATCAAAGATCAAACCAACTAACATAATTAATACCAATTAGGTTTAAATAAATTATTGAATGATAATGCACCATTAGCTTCAAAATCCAATGATATAAAGAATTATTTTGGTAAAAAAGTAGCTATTGATGCTTCTATGTGTTTGTATCAATTTTTAATTGCTGTTAGACAACAAGATGGTCAACAGTTAACAAATGAAAATGGTGAAACGACATCTCATTTAATGGGTATGTTTTATAGAACATTAAGAATGGTTGATTACTCTATTAAACCAATGTATGTCTTTGATGGTAAACCACCAGTGTTGAAAGGTGGTGAATTAGAAAAACGTTTAGCTCGTAGAGAAGAAGCTGAAAAAAATATTGAAGAATTAAAAGAATCTGGTTCAATTGAAGAATTAGCAAAATTTCAAAGAAGAACTGTTAGAGTTACAAGAGAACAAAATGAAGAAGCTAAAAAACTTTTAGAATTAATGGGTATTCCTTATATGACAGCTCCATGTGAAGCTGAAGCTCAATGTGCAGAATTAGCAAAAGGTGGTAAAGTATATGCAGCTGCTTCTGAAGATATGGATACATTATGTTATAAAACTCCATATCTTTTACGTCATTTAACATTTTCAGAGCAAAGAAAGTTACCAATTCAAGAATTGGATTCAACTAAAGTATTAGAAGGTTTAGAATTAGATATTAAAACTTTTGTTGATCTTTGTATATTATTAGGTTGTGATTATTGTGAAAGTATTAGAGGTGTTGGTCCAGTAACAGCATTAAAATTAATTAAAGAACATGGTTCAATTGAAAAAATTATTGAATCAATTGAATCTGATCCAGATTCAAAATATAAAGTTCCAAAAGATTGGCCATATAAAGGTGCAAGAGAATTATTTTTAAATCCTGAAGTTATACCTTCTAAAGATGTTGAATTAAAATGGAAAGAACCAGATGTAGATGGTTTAATTCAATTTATGTGTAATGAAAAAGGTTTTTCTGAAGATCGTATTAGAAGTGGTATACAGAGATTACAAAAGGAATTAAAGAATTCAAGTCAAGGTACATTAGATGGTTTCTTTAAAGTAGTTCCAAAGACAAAAGAACAATTAGAAAAGGCTAAAAAGAAGAGACAAGCTGAAGAAGCTGCTAAAAAGAAAAATAAGAAAATGAAAAAGAAATAGATTATATATCTGTTGTTTTTTAAGGTTTTGATGATTGATATATATCTTTCAATTAAATCTCTCTCTCTATATATATATATATATAGACCATTGAAAAGAATATTAATAATAATGCATTTAAAAAAAACACTATTGATATGTAGAAAAAATTAAACTGATTTGATTTGATTTGATAGATGATTCAAAATAACCTAAAATATCAAGTAAAAATAGTATTATCTTTTTTAAACATTTTTTTTTTTTGATTTTCTATACTCATCTTTCAAAAAAAATTAATTTTGTATAAGAAAAAAAAAAAAATTTTTTAATTTTGGCGTTTTGGTGTTTTTCAGAATTTTTCAAATCAAATCAAAATTCTTATTATTATAGCAGCAGAAAAAATTAAGCTACAAAGATTAAAAAAATCTAATGTCTCCGTAAGTATATTGAAATTTTGTTAACCAGTGGTAATATACTAACATGAATTTATATCAGAAAGAAAGAAGTTGCACAATTCGTAAAAACTCCAGGTCTCAAATTTAAATTTGGTGCTCATGTTGCTGCTGCAGGTGGTAAGTAATTAAAATTTTACAAGAATAGAATTATATACTAACATATTTATAAATGATAATTAATAATAGGTGTTTCAAATTCTGTATTAAATGCTAGAGCTATTGGGTAAGTTTTATTTAAAATATATTGTTCAAAATATTAAATAATTCTAACAAATTAAAAAAAAATATAAATTTAAATATAGAGCTAATAGTTTTGCCTTATTTTTAAAGAGTCCTAGAAAATGGGAATCACCAAAGATTACAGAAAAGGAAGCTAATGAATTTAAAAAACTTTGTGAATTATATGGTTATGATCCAAAAACGTAAGTTTAAAAATTTTTTTTTTTAATAAAATTTTTATTATCAATATGATTATTAACTATTAAAAGTGATATTTTACCACATGGTTCATATTTTATTAATCTTGCTAATCTAGATGAAGAAAAGGAACTTAAAGCATATGGTGGGTTTATAGATGATTTAGAAAGATGTGAACAATTAGGTATAGGATTATATAATTTCCATCCAGGTTCAAGTCTTGATGGTGATCATAAAGAAGCAATAAAAAAACTTGCTAAAAATATTAATAGAGCACATAAAGAAACAAATACAGTTAAAATTGTTATTGAAAATATGGCAGGTCATGGTAATTTGATTGGTTCTAGTTTAGAAGATATTAGAGATGTTATTGAAATGGTTGAAAATAAATCAAGAATTGGTGTTTGTTTAGATACATGTCATACATTTGCAGCTGGTTATGATATTAGAACTGAAGAACAATTTAATGAATTTTTAAAGAAATTTGATGAATTAATTGGATTAAAATATTTAAGTTCAATTCATCTTAATGATTCAAAAGCACCATTAGGATCTAATAGAGATTTACATCAAAGATTAGGTTTTGGATTTTTAGGTTTAGAAATTTTTAGAGTTATTTCTAATTGTGATAAATTAGAAGGAATACCGATAATATTAGAAACACCAGTTGGTAAAGATGAATATATTTGGGGTGAAGAAATTAAATTATTAGAATGGTTAATTAATTGTTCCAAAAATGATGAAGAATTTATTAAAAAATCTAAAGAATTATTAAAATTAGGTTCTAAAGAAAGAGATGAACAATTAAAAAAATTTGAAAAGAAAAAAAATACAGTAGTTACAAAAAAGAGAAAAGTTATAAATGGTGAAACTACAAATACATTAGATAAATTATTTAAAAAAAACCTAAAAAAATAAAATTAATAACTCAAAAATAAAAAAAAAATTTGAGAGAGAGAGTAGTAGAGCTTCTATCTAAACATTATTTATTTTATTTTATTTTATTTTATTTATAAGTCATAATATAATATATTTTGTTGATATTTCTGTGGTTTTTTTATTCAACTTTATTTTTAATTTTTTAAATTTTTTTGTGTCACTATTCTTTTAATTAACATTTAAATTAAAATGTTAACTTAAAAAAAGAAGAAAAAAAAAATTACATTAAGTACTTTAAAGTTATCATTGTTAGTATTATTATTTATTATTACAATGGATCCTAATCAAATTGATTCATCAAAATTTACATGTATTGTTCATAATGTTAGAACTTCTAATGATTGGATTAATTTAAAAAGAAATGTAGTTAGAGTTCCACAAATAATTAGACAAAATTTAAATATTGGTGAAAGATTACCAGAAGATGAAGAGATAAAAATATTAAAGAAGAAATTTGATAAATATAATGAAGAATTAATTAAATTAATTGAATATTTATATCAATATTCTTTAAATTTAGAAAAATTTTTAAATAATATTTTTAATATTGGTAAAAATTATTATAATTTAATTAATGATTTTAATAATAAAAATTTTAAAATAAATGAAAAATTTAATTTAATTTCAAAAAATTTAAAAGAATCTATTATTAATGATGAAATTAATTTTATTAAAAATAATATTCAAAATTCAATTAATAAATTAATTGAAATATATAATAAAGTTTTAATTTATTTTAAGAATAGAAATTTTTGTGAATTAGATACAAATAAATATTATAATGATTATCAATCAATAAATTTAAAATTAAAAAAACAACAAGGTGATGATAATAATCATCATTCATTAGAAAATGTATTAAGTTTAAAACAAGAACAAAATTTATTAAGATATGAAAAAAATTATGAATTAAATAAGATTAAATTAGAACAATATGATAAAAAAATTAAGATTGAATGTCCAAAATTATTTAATTTAACAATTAAATTAATTGAAAATATTTTTAAACAATTTTATTTTATTGAAATTACAATTAAATTTAAATTATTAAAATTTAATGAATTAATAAATATTAAACCAATTGAAAAAATTAATATTATTAAATTTAAACAAGAATTAATTTTAAATTTTAAACAAAGATATGAACCTATTAAAAAAAAAACAGATGGTTTAAATATTAATAAATCATTATTAGAAAAGAGTGTTGATGAATTATATCAAATGAATAATAAGCTTACAAAATTTGAATATTGTATTGCTAAATATGAATATAGAGCAAAAGAAGAAGATGAATTAAGTTTTAAAAGAGGTGATAAATTAATACTTGTTGATACTAAATTTGATCCTAATTGGTATAAATGTTCAATAAATGGTCAAATTGGTTTAGTACCTTATAATTATGTTGAAATTATAAAAGAAGAATTAAATAAATAAATAGTTAATTTTAATTGATAACAATTTTTAATCGAACCAATCATTTTTTATTTTAAGAAGAATTTTAATATGGTCTTGGTTTTTAGGAGAAAAAAAAAAAATTTTCAGACCACAAAAATGAAAATATATATGAAATCTATTATTAATTAGTTAAGTTACTGTAGTAGTAGTATTTCAACAAGTAAATTGTATGTGTTGTCACCAAAAAAAATTTTTTAATGACCAGCGTTTTCAATTGTACGATTATATTATATTTTATTATATTATATTATATTTATATTTGAGTCAAAAGATATGATGAAATTATTAAATTAAATAATATTAAAAAAAGATAACAGAAATTCACCTTTCTTTTTTTTTTTTTATTTTTATTTATTTTATTTATTTTACATATAAAGTTTATATTTATTTTAATTGTTTTCTCCAGTTTTTAACATATTTTAAATAATTATCAATTTAGAAATGATTTTAAATTAAATTAAATAAATTAAATAAATAAATTAAATAAATTTAATACTCTCTATCAATATTAACAAAAGAAGATTAATGAATATTGATTTTTGAGTCTTAAAGAGAGTCATTTCAATTTATGAAAAAAAAAAATAAAAAAAATAAAAAAAAATTTTCTTAGCGTTTAAAATAAATAAAATAAAATAAATAAATAACTTTAATATATTTACAATTAAAATAATTAAAAATAATTAAAAATATTTTAAAAACATTTTCTTTTATCTTTTTAATTATCAAAAAAAAAAATAAAAAAAAGCTTATATTTTATTTTTATTATTCTTAATATTTTCTTTTCTTAATTTAAATTAAATTTAATAGTTTAAATTTTATTTATTTGCTACTCAAAAAAAAAAATCTTAAAAAAAATTTTCTTTTTTTTTTATTTTTTTTTTTTTTTTTTTTTATCATCAAAGATTAAATAATTAAAAACATTTTATTTTGATCATTTAATTTATAAATTCAATTCAATTCAAAAAAAAAATATAAAAATATAAAACTTGTAATATAAATAAATTTTGTTTAACATTTAACTCATATTAACTCATATTAAATCAATTATAAAAATTAATATCAATCAAAAAATCAAAAAATCATGCCTAGAGTTTGGAATGAAGAATATGATGGTGCTACTATAACTTTCATAACAATTAATACTGCTTTAGTATTCTTTATGGTACCAGGTCTAGGTTTCTTATATTCTGGTTTAGCAAGAAGAAAATCTGCTCTTTCTTTAATATGGGCTACTTTAATGGCTTGTTCTGTTGGTATTGTTCAATATTATTTTTGGGGTTATTCTTTATCATTTTCAAAAACTTCAAATAATCCCTTTATTGGTAATTTAGATTCTTTTGGTTTTAGAAATGTTTATGGTTCTATTTTAAATAATAATTATCCAGAATTTTCTTTTGCTATTTTCCAAAATATGTTTTTATGTGTAACATTAGCCATTATTGCAGGTGCTGTTGCTGAAAGAGGTAGATTATTCCCTCATATGGTATTTTTATTCTTATGGGCTACCCTATGTTATAATGTTCTTTGTTATTGGGTTTGGTCTTCAACTGGTTGGGCTTATAAATGGGGTGTTTTAGATTATGCTGGTGGTGGTCCTGTTGAAATTGCTAGTGGTGTTAGTGGTTTTGTTTATTCATGGTTTTTAGGTAGAAGAAAAGAAAAATTATTAATTAATTTTAGACCTCATAATGTTTCTTTAGTTACTTTAGGTACTTCAATTTTATGGTTTGGTTGGTTAGGTTTTAATGGTGGTTCTTGTCTTTATCCAACTTTAAGATCAATTTATGCTATTCAAAATACTAATCTTTCTGCTGCTTTTGCTGCAATGACTTGGTGTTTATTAGATTATAGATTAGAAAAAAAATGGTCAACTGTTGGTATGTGTTCAGGTTTTATTTCAGGTTTAGTAGCTGCAACTCCATCATCAGGTTGTATCCCATTATATGGTTCAGTTATTTTAGGTATAGTTACTGGTATTGTTTGTAACTTTTCAACTGGTTTAAAATATTTAGTAGGTGTTGATGATGCTCTTGATATCTTAGCTGAACATGGAATGGCAGGAATTGTTGGTTTATTCTTTAATGCATTGTTTGGTGCTGATTGGGTTATTGGTATGGATGGTGCTACTGATCATCCAGGTGGATTTATTTCTAAAAATTGGAAACAAATTTATAAACAAATTGCTTACATTTTTGCAGCTATTGGTTGGTCAGCTTTTATTACTGCCCTTTTATGTTTTATTATTAATAAAATTCCAGGTCTTAAATTAAGAGCTGATGAAGAAGCTGAAGCTCTTGGTATGGATGAAGATCAAATTGGTGAATTTGCTTATGATTATGTTGAAGTTAGAAGAGATTTTTTAAGTTGGGGTAATGGTCAAGAACATGAATTACAATCACAAGATCCTACTACTACCA
>JAJMKZ010000359.1:0-40094 GCA_030564005.1 Ruyongia tratensis | reverse complement strand
AATGTAATATAAAATAAAATGAATTTTGAATATTTGAAACTTTTAATAATAATAATAATAAAATGATAAAACTGTTAAATGAACTCCTTTAAACCCCTGAAAATATATTTATGAGATACTAAACAAAATTTTAAAAGTATATAAATGATGCTTGTTTTAAATTGAATTAGCATATAAATAAGTTTTGTATAAGTTTTTAAATTAATGTAATTAAATATTTGAAAAAATTGAAAAGAGTAATAACTGATGATGATCATTGGAGATAAGAATATTGAATTAAATAGAAAATAAAGAAAATAAAAGAAGAGTTCATAGGTTCAGTTCATCCAAATCTAATGCTTGACTAATGCTATTATATTGTCCACTTTGTCTTGGTGTTTGTCCTGGAGTTTGTCTTGGTGTAATACCAGGAGTAGAACCAATACCATAAAGAACACCAGGAGTTCCATTCAATGGATTATGAGTATGTGCAGGGATTAACTCTGGGTATAGTGGAGGCGGATTACTTGGACCATCACCATAATTTGGAGGTGATAAAGCTGAGACATCATCATAAGTTGGTGGAACTTCATCGTCCCATGAAATACCTAAACCAGATCTTTCAGTCAAAGTTAATTTGAATTGCATTTTCAGAACACGGGCAGTACCTGTAGGAACACCAACTGCATTTGCACCTGGAGCAGGTTGAGGACCTGATGGAGTTTGATTCATTATAGCTGAAGGTTGTGGAGATAAGTGGTTTGCAAACATTGGTGATAATTCTGCTAATCTTTGATCTGATGTATCAAGTTTATCTTGATTCTTTGAAGTTGTTGGTGTTAAACCTACACCACCTACACCTTGAATTAATTCTTCAGCAATAACAACTTCTAAAATTAACAGATGATTAACAAATATACCTAATACAGGATCTTCAATATCACAACTAACAGAAGATTTACCAGGTGTTGATACTTTAAAAGTATCTTTTATACTTTCAGATGATGAAACATGAGTTGAATGTTTTTCTTGTGCACTTGCAATATTAAAACAATTTAAATCACTAACTAATTCAATTTTACCTTTACCTGAAAAATCTGATTTCCAACCAGATCTTAAATCACCAGATACAATTGTTCTAATTTCCTCTGTAAATAAAGCTTCTTCAACATGTTCATTTGATAATGGATTATTTTCTTGGGTTGAATTTGATGCTTGAGGGTTTAATTGATTGTTATTATTATTATTATTACTTGGTGTTACTGTGATATTTGAACTAGTTGAGCTTGAATTCGTTTGATTTATATGATCATTTGGATGAATATTTGAATTAAGTTGAGAAATTATATCATTATCTTCATCATCATTATCATTAGTACTATTATTATTATTTGGAGGATTTATAGCATTTGAAGCTTGTGGATTTAAAGCATTTGATTGAGTTGGAGAAAGTGGATTATTTGCAGTAGTAACACTCATTATAGCAACAGTTGAAGTTGGACCAGATTGTTGATTTCTTTTAATACCTTTACCTGGTGTTGGATTCTTTTTATAATGTTCTTCAATTTGTTGTAATCTTGATTTATGTAAAGAACAAGAATTTGCTTTAAGTTTAACAGTTTCTTCGATTCTCCAACTCAGTTTTCTCATTCTCCATCTCTTTGTAGGAGTTGCAACACCATCTAATTTTAATTCCAACGCAAAAGAAGATTTTGGATATATGACATTTGGTAAAACTGCACTTGCTGTAACTTCAGTTGGAGGGAAAACTCTTAAAGAATTTCTATCAGGACCTCTTAAAATTGATCTTGCAATATTTATTGGTAAAACAATTTTAACATAAGAACCATTTGAACCACTATTATAGGAACCAATAGCTACTAATTCATATCTAACAGTTGTTGAACTTAAAGAACCTAAAACAGTTGTTGGGCAAAGATTACCAGGTAATAAATGACTAAAAGGGTAAGAATGTTTACCTAAAGGTAAATTATGAGGAGAAGTTAAAATATCCCATCTTGCTAATTCCACAGTTGAAGTTTTACAATTTTGACAAGTTGAAATAGCAGTTGAAGAAGGAGTAAAAGGTTTTGAATAAGTTATTTTTTGAATTAATGATAATTGAATTGTATTTATAGCAAAAGTATAATTAGAATTTTGATTATTATTATTACTGTTGTTTAATTGAGATAAATTTGAATAACTGCTTGAAGTTGAAGAAGGTGACATTACTGAATGGATTGGAGATATATCATTTTGAAGAGGATGAGCATGTGAATGAGAGACAGATGGTGTTAAAGAAAGATTACTTAAAGTATTACTTAAAGTATTTGATAAATTTGTCGAAGAAGATCTTTTAACCTGAGGTTTTGAACTCTTTGGAGGATTTATTGTGACAGTTAATTGACCAGATAATAGAGATCCAGAAGATTCAGCAGCAGGACCATATAAAACAATAGGAGGACTCTCTAGATCTACAGATAGTTCAAAAGGGTGTTGACTACTGTTGCCATTGTGGTGGTTGTGGTGGTTGGAGGATGGAGATGCAGCCAGAGTTGGAGAGTTTGAGTTGGACTTTGAATGTGTTGCAGCCTGAGCTATCTTCAAAAGCGATGGCATTCTATTATGAACTAGCTGGATTTATAGAAATTAGTTGATGACTTTTATATTGAAATTTTATTTTAGATTTATTTTAGATTTATTTTATTTTTAAAAGTAAACAAAAATTGTAAAATTTTCTGCTCGCTTTTTTTAACTAATTTTTGTGGTTTTTTGATTTTAAAGATAAAAAAAATTTAAGTGAAAGTTTTGGCGAGGAGTTGCTGCTGGTGCTGCTGGTGATGCTGGTGACGCTTAAATGTTGGTGTATCTGCTGTGTTTTTATAGGTGTAATAATTGCATCTCCATTATATTATTTTGTTGTTGTTGGGTGTGCTGCCTGCGGTGGTAGGGTAAGAGGTTGTAACATAGTGGTAATCTTGTAAAATCTATGAATAAATAAATACCATTTAAGCATTCAATTATATATTTATAAAAACTTTTTAAATAACTTGTTTAACCCTAAATTCAAATAACTAACTAACAAACAAACAAACAGAAAAACATTCATTCATGGTTCTATTAAAGCTTCCTTTTCTTTTAATAATTGTGCAACACCAACTTCAATTTTTTGAATCTCTGTTCTAAATTCTTTTAATAATAATTCTCTCTTTTCATTTCTCTTAATTCTTGCTTCTAATAATTTATCTTCTAAATCTTTTTTATAAATTTCTTCAAGCTCTTTATCAACTTTTGAAATATCATCAAATAATTTTGTTAATTTACCACTTAATTTAAAAAATTTTGAATTTAAAGTTTCTAATTCATTATTAAGATTTTTTAATTCATTTGTCTTTAATTGAATCTTTTCATTAAAATTACTTTTAAAATTTTGGAAACTTCTTAATTGTTGATCAAATCTTCTTTTTTCAACAACATAAATTTCATTCATCTCTAATTCTTGTGTTGATACTTCATTAACTTCAGCTTCAACTTTAGCAACTTCTTCTTCAACTAATTTAACATTAGATCTTAATGCTAAAATCTTTTTATAATTTTTTTCATCATTTTTATCACTATTACTCATCTTACTCTTTAATTGAACAATATCTTGTTTATATAAACTAATTTTTTTAGTAATTTCTTTTCTATGTTTCTTTAATTTAAGTTTTTCTCTATTAATATTATCATTTGTTGTTATTAAAGATTCTTGTAATGTAACTAATGGTGCAGAAATACCTGATTTTGGTATATCTAAAATATCTTGAAATTTTTTTGATGATCCATTAACATTAACACCATTATTAATAAAATTAGAATTTATATAATTTGATGAATTATTATTGTTACCATTACCATTATTTGAATAAGAAGATGAATTATTATTGCTATAACCATTTGAGTAATAACCTGTGTTATTAACACTAATAGTATCAAGATGTTGATCACCACCAACAGTACTAACAATTAAATCACCGATTAAATATTTTTCATTATCATTAGTTTCAATAATGAATTGAATATCATATTGAGATAATGGAGTCAAACCACCAACTATGAAATATTCTTCATTATTATATTCACCTCTTGAAACTTGATACCATAAAACTCCATTAACTCTAATATTAACTTCACCTCCATGATAATGATGATAAGAATTATTTTTTAATTGAAAACTAATCAGAGTTTCACCAATATAATTAATAAATATTAAAGAATTTTTTAAATTATTATAACTAATATCAAAATCATTATTTGAATTATTATTAATATTTAAAGTATAATTTGATAAAATTAATGAACTACTAGTGACTTCAACTTCACCACTATAAATATCTTTTCTTGAAGTCATTGATTTTGCAGTACCTAATAATGACCAAATTGGTTGAGCTAATTTATTTTTATATAATCTTGTATTAATAAAATTTTGAAAATTATCACTAACAATTGTTGAAGATGTAATTAATGAATCATCTTTAATTAAAACTGTAGGATATGATGCAGGCGTTATACTTTTAGATCTTGAATTTTTTTTTTTCAATTTTGATTGATCAATTTTTTTTTCTTTAACTTCTTCAATACTATTTTCCTCATCTTCATCTTCATCTTCTTCCTTTTCTAAAACAGGAAATTCAGAATTTGCTAATTCATCTGAAATTTCAATCATTTTAATTTCATGATCTAATGAATTAATAATGTTTATATTTACATGATCTGTTTTTGATAAAGAATTTAAATTTGATGATAAAGAATCTGATTTTTTATTTAATGTTGATATATTAATGTTTGAATTTGAATTTAAATTTGATATATTTGTTATACTTGAACTTAAATTTAAAGAATTAGTAGTAGTTGTATTATTACTATTATTAGTAGTAGTATTTATATTTGAACTAGAATTTGAATTATTTGAATTATTTTGAATAGTAGGAGTTATTGAATTATTTAAAGAATTTGAAGAAGAACTATACGATGATGATTTAACCTTAATTATTTGACAAATAATTATATGAATTGATAATAATAAATTTATAAATTTATTTAATAAAATGAAATTATAAGAACTGAAAATTTTGGGTTGTTTAACATATCTTTGATGTGTTATAAATTTTGAACTTGTTGAAGCAATATTTGTTGCAGTTGATGAAGTTCTTCTTAATATTGGATTTTTTAAAATTGATTGATTTAAAGATTCAAATAAATAATTTTTAGAATTTAATAATATTCCATAATTTGAATCTAAATACCAATTACATTGTTTTAAAAGATAATCTAATGAAAGAAACGTTATTGTAACTAATAAAGAATATTTCATAATTTCATTTGTTGATATACTTGAACTTATTATTGCATTTGATAGAACCAATATAAACTTTGTAATATTTGGGAATAAACCTCTAAAAGTTGAAGCTAAAAAGATATCTATTATTACAACCAATGATAAACCTAATTCAAATTGATTATCATCAATTCTTCTTATGTTTGGGTCTTTAGAATCGACAAACAATTTACCCAACACTCTTTTGATCAAACGTTGAGAGGATGAAGATATTATGAATAGGATCAACATAATTGAAGAGATGGCGGTTGGAAGACACAATAATATTGTCAGAATCGCCAACGAATCCTTCAATGGCTCAGGTCGGATGATGATGGGTGACGCTAAAGAACCAGGCATCTTCAAAAATGGCTTAACAGAGAGCAATAATGAAGAGATTGAACGTTAAAAAAGGAATTTTCTCAATCGAATTAAAACTTTATGATGATTCCTTAATTAAAAAAAAAAAGAGTATTGTCGTTTATTTGATTTTGATTTTATTCAAAAAAATAAAAAAAGATATAAAAAAATTGGTCGGGTAAAGTCACGTGACGGGCGACACATCACCAAATATTTACTTAAAGTGGCGACACCAGATTAATTAAGTTATTAAATTTATTTCAACAAATAGAGATGGAAACAATTAGGTTTTGTTTTGTTGTTGAGGTATTGAATTGTTTCTATTTGAGTGTTGCTTTATTTGGATTGAATACCGCTTGTATATTTTAAGATTAGAATTAATTGTAATCAAATTTGACTATGAGTTTAATTGTCAATCATAGTGAGTATTAACTTCTAACAAAACACTATGAGCTTACAATTTTCATTAGAAATACTAGAAATAAGTTTTTATTTAAATTTTCAATCCTAGTTGACTGTTAGATCCTGAAACAAAAAAAAATGGTAACAATTTAAGAAAAATGTAGCCTCAAACCAAATAACCAGCACAAAAAAATTTTCCAACTCAGAAATTACTTAAATTACGTCGATGACACTAGAATTATTTACTACTAGATTCCTCCTTTCATTTTTTATTTAGTCAGTTTAAGCTTTAACTTCTAACTTTTAACTTTTAGCTGTTTTTGTAGTGAAGAAAGAGATCTGGATCAATCTAACTTTTGGAGTACAAATAACAACCCTAATTAACTAATTTTTTAAACCCAATTAGTTGCTAAACTCTTTCCACATTTATACCAATTTTAAATCCATCCAAACACTATGCCAAAGGATACTTCTCTTTACCAAAAAGTTTCACACTTTTAAAAAATTTGTTGAAATCTGAGTTAGTTTTCGTATTTTCCCAATTTGGTAAATTAAAAAAGCACATCAAGCATAAAAAAAAATTAATTACTACTTTTGGCCTTTTTGTGGGTCATTTTTAATTAATACTTTGCATGAATTATAATTATAAACTCTTTTTTGAACCTTTTTAATGCAAGTAATAATTTTTTTTTTACATGATTTTCTTCAAACTATGAAACAAATAAAATTGATGGTGGATATATATTGATTTGGTCGTCGATTGTCTCATTGTTTATTAGATATAACTTTTGTATAATCTCTCTTTTTTATTTCTCTTCTTTCTCTTCTTTTTCTTCTTTTCCTTCTTCTTCAATTATTTGAATTAAAAAGACTCTTGTAACTGGTTTATTTGGGTTTTTAATTTCTAATTTCATTTTCACATTTATTTATTACTACATTATAGTCTCTAACCCTCGACTTTTTTTTTATCTCACAATTTTGAAACCTTTTCAACACACAATTTTATATTTTGAAAGAAGGAAATAATGGATTCACAAAATAATATCAGTTTAAATTCACCAACTACTCCAATCACTAATTCATTAGAATCACCAAAAAATAATTTTATGAAGCATCTTAGTATAAACAGTATGAATAGAAGTTCAATTCAACAAAAATTCATAAAGACAAGAAAGATGAATAAAAGATCTAATATTCCACCTCCATTATTATTAGATCCTTTAACACCACCACCAACTATTAAGAAACAAAGAACTGTTGATGTTTTAGGAAATATAAGGCCGATGGATTTAACAAGAGTAAATGATAATGATTTAGAATCTCAAGAAAAAGCAGAATTTATATTAAATAAAATTCATTCACAAGATTTAATTCATGATAATGATGAAAGTCCAACAGCAAAATTTAGTAAAAATGATTTTTCAAAAAATATTTGTTCATTTTGTGAAGAACCGTTAATGAATAAATTATCAGGTGAAAGAATTTTGGAATTAAATTGTAATCATCAATGTCATTATAATTGTTATTCATTAGTAGTTAGTTCAAATAGTATTAATGGGAATAAATCTGGTGAAGCATTTTGTGAATTATGTTCAAAAGAAAGTGGACCAAAGAATGATGAATTTAGATATAAAGTTGAAACTGATACATTAACTAATTCAAGTTTAGAATCACCTTATGATTTTGTTAAAACTTTGAAACCAATGTTAAGTTCAACAAGATCATATTTTAACAATAGTCCAATTTCAAGTAATAGTTCACCATTATCAAAATCAATAAGTCAAAATGATGTTTCAGATATGATTACATTACAAATAACTCCAACGTCAAATGATGATGAATCAAACCCAATAACACCAATAAATCAAATGATTAATAATTTAAACAATAAAGGTTTTCAAATTGGAAATGAATCAACTAAACAATTTTTGAAATCTCCTGCATCTTCAATTGATCCAACATCACCATTAAGGTTCAACAATTATAAATCAACATCAGTTATAACACCAACTAGTGAATCACCAACAATTTTAAAATTGAATGAAATTTCAATTGATGATTTAATTAAACCAAATCTTAATATAATTTCAGAATTTAATAAAATTAGATGTTCGAAAGATATTTTAAAATTTGAATTAAATAATGTTTTAAATGTTTTTATCAATAAATTAGATAATGAAAGTGAAGAAGAAGAAGGTGAAAAAGAAGGTGAAGATTATGCAAAAGAATTAAAGATAAGATTAGATATTGATCAGTATATTAAAAATTTGTTAATTAAAGAAGTTTCAGGAATTAAAGAATTGGGTATTTTTAATGGTGAATCAAAAAAAGTTCAATTAAGATTATTTGATTTAATAGAGATAAGTATTGATGGAGAAAATTTTCAATATGTTTCAATTTTTTTATTTGATGATATATTATTATTGATCCAAAATGATTTAATTATTGGATCAATTTATCTTTCAAATTCTAAAATAATTAATATTAAAAAGGAACAAGGTATATTAAATTTATTCTTTAATTCAACTTCATTGCCTGAATTACAATTAAGATCAAAGAATTCAATATTATTAAATAAATGGGAAGACTATCTTTTAAAATTTATGAATTTTAATAAATTTAAACATTTATCATTAATTCAAATTTCAACAAATCTTTGGTCAATTTTAGATGGTTCAAAAATTGAAATTCCTGAAAATATTATTAGATTTAATGAATTAACAAATAAAGGTTTAGACTTACCTTTACAATTAATGAAAACAATTATTCCAAGACCAAAACCAAAATCATTAAATTTAATTATTTGTATCCCATTAATTAATTTATTAATGGATGATAATGAAGAGTATTTAAAACTTATTAAACTTTTAATTTCAACAATTATTAAATCTTTAGATAATGTCAATGATAAATTAGGTTTAATTTTTTTAGGTAGAGATGGATCAAGAAATTATGGAAATAATAAAACTTCTTATATTGGATTAACAACACCAAATTGGGAAGGATGGGAAGAAATTTTAAAAGATTTAGAAGTTTTTAAACCAAATTTTATAGATATTGATGATAAAGTATTGAATTATTTTAAAGATTTTGAAAAAATTTTAAAGACAAGTTTAAATATGTTGATGGTAAACTCTGAACTTGATGGCATTAAAAAATTAATGATGATTAATGTTATTGATTATAAAGATTTTGATGATAATGGTGAAAGTAATAGATTTGAATATTTGAAAAAAATTGAAAAAGATTATAAATTTTCAATTGAAAATATTTTTATAAAAAATTTGGATAAATTTAAAGAAATTAAAAAAATTGTTATTAATGAAGAAGAAGAAAGAAAATCAAAAGAATATTATGAATTTAATAATAATAAATTCAAAACATTTAATAAATTTGAAAATTTTATTAATATTGGAATTTCTAAAATGATTGAATCATATAAAAGAATTCTTATACCTAAATTGGAGATTAAAATTAATTGTAAAGGTAATGAAAATATTAAGATGATTAAAATTGAACAAAATGGTGAGATGATACAATGTATGAATGAAGAAGAGATTGTTATCCGAATTGATGAGTTGATGGATGGATCATTCAAAAATATTAAATTTATAGTTGAATTAGATATTGAAAGAATCAGAAATAAATTAATTACATTTAATCAATTAATTGATGATGTTTTGACAGAGGAACAATTTAATGAGATTGAAATATTTAAATATGAGTATAGATATTTGAATAAGAAGAAAAGAGGTTCTAACAATATCAAGATTTCCTTTATTGATCAAATATGTCAACCTACTAATTTGCCTTCATCATCAGTAATTCAATCTCCAACTACTAATGAAACCATGATTAATATAATGAAGAAGAATAGAGATAATGAACAGTTGTTGTCTCCAGAGGAAGAGTTTTTCAACATCCCATTACTTCCACCATTATCATCTTTCAAAGATTCCATATATGTTAAAAGGGAAATAGATCTCCTTGTTATTGCCACCCTAAAGAACAATGGCGATAATGACACCTTAGTTAAAGAGATTTTTGCCAAAATCAGAGGCAGCTCCACCAACCACCTCAACTTCTTCAGACACAGTGACTTTGGCACCAGGTACAAAAATTTCAACGACTATGTCGACAGATTGATTGAAGCATTGAAGAACCTTGATGAAAGTAATAAAGATGAATTCATACAATTTTTACAATTAGAAGAATTTTTTTAACCGCTGAGCTGAGCTGAGCTAATCCACGTGACATCTGGACACCACTTCGGTTCCCTAAAAATTCCCCTTTTTTAAAATGAAAAAAAAAAATAAAATGGAGAAAAGGTTAAATTTTTAACAGAAAATCGGTTAAATTAATTAGAATATTTATGCAATAGATGAGATAGGGATAACTTATTTAACGTAGTATCCTAATTACCTACAATTCCTTCCAAATTCTTTCTCTTTCTCTCTTTCTCTCTTTCTCTCTTTCTCTCTCTCTCTCTCTCTTCTGACAAAACTATCTAAATCCAAAAAATGACTAACAAATCCATTCGGAGCAAATAGGAATAAAAACTCAAGAATAAAAAAAAAAAAAATTTCAAAAAAAATAAAAAAATTTATATAAAATCAAATTAACACCTCATCTTTCTCTTCTAATTAATGTTTAAAAATTTATTTAAAAGAAGAAGTAATTCAATTCAACAGTTAAGTACAATGTCTCAACCAACTCAAAGATTACAACAAATCTCACAAATTATTGCTCCAAGCAGACCTTTTAAAGTCACCGTTATTGGTTCTGGTAATTGGGGTACAACTATCGCCAAAGTTGTTGCTGAAAATACTGCTTTAAGACCTCATTTATTTAATAGAAAAGTTAAAATGTGGGTATTTGAAGAAAAAATTAATGGTAAAAACTTAACTGAAATCATTAATACTAAACATGAAAATGTTAAATATTTACCAGATATTAAATTACCAGAAAATTTAGTTGCTGATCCAGATTTAGTTCATGCTGCAAGTGATGCTGATTTATTAGTCTTTAACATTCCTCATCAATTCTTACCAAGATTATTAAAAACTTTAAAAGGTAAAATTAATCCAAATGCTAAAGCCATCTCTTGTTTAAAAGGTTTAGAAGTTACTCCAAATGGTTGTAAATTATTAGCTCAATATATTACTGATGAATTAGATATTCCATGTGGTGCTTTATCAGGTGCTAATTTAGCTCCAGAAGTTGCTAAACAAAAATGGTCAGAAACTACAATTGCTTTCCAATATCCAACTAATTACTCTGGTGAAGCTAATTTAACTCCAGCTATCTTAAAAGCTTTATTCCATAGACCATATTTCCATGTTCGTATTGTTCAAGATGTTACTGGTGTTTCTTTAGCAGGTGCTTTAAAGAATGTCATTGCTTTAGGTGTTGGTATGGTTAAAGGTTTAAATTGGGGTGATAATGCTGCCGCTGCTATTCAAAGAATTGGTTTAATTGAAATGATTAAATTTGCTAAAATCTTTTTCCCAGAAGCTGATGAACAAGAAATTGAAAACACTTTTACAAGAGAATCTGCTGGTATTGCTGATTTAATTACTACTTGTTCAGGTGGTAGAAATGTTAGAGTTGCTAAATTAATGGCTGAAACTGGTAAATCTGCTAAAGAAGTTGAAAAAGAAGTCTTGAATGGTCAATCAGCTCAAGGTATTATTACTTCAAAAGAAGTTAGAGATTTATTAGTTAATACTAACAAGACATCTGAATTCCCATTAATGATGGCTATCTACAACATTGTTTACGAAAGTGAATCAATGGAAAAATTACCAGAATTAATTGAAGAAACTGATTAAATATTCTTTTGAATTAGACTTACTTTTAGAATGCTTTTAATAAACTTTTCCAACATTTTTTTTTTTTTATTTCTTTTCCCTTTCTTAATTTAATAATTGACAAAAATACTATTTTATATACTATAACTTAATCTATATATCAAATTAATAATTCAAACATATGTATCAAAATTATTTCTTGTATGCAAATTTTACCTTTTAAAACTCTTTGGTGTGCAATTTTTTGTATAAGTCACATGACTATTCAAGAAAAGATCTAATCTATTAGTATAAGTAGGAACTTAGGATACCATCAACTGATACAATATTAAAATCTATAATTGTTGTAATGGAAATGAGTTGTCCTTCAAGTTTTAACCAAGTATTTAACTATTTTCAACTTTTTTAGCCTATTTTTTTCTTTATTAAGTCTAATATGCTAGTAAATCCCACCAAAAATACAACTACACAATTTCAATAAAAAGTAAGCCAAGCAGTGACTAATACACCAATTGAATAGATAGCTACAAACTACTACAGAGCTATAGAGATATAAATAGTAAGAGTCATAAGGCTGAAATTCTACTATTCTTCCTATAATAATAGACAGCTGATGAAATAGATAATAGAAGAAGAAGAAGAAGAAGAAAAAAAAATCCGGTTCAGGAGTTTTCATTATAAAACGGAGAAATTAGTTTTAAAATTCTTGTAGTTATGTATATGACTATAATGGGTCTATTAATGATGTGTTATATACATACTACAAGTTATTCTCTATACTGTTTCAAAAACCTGGATTTTAATACCTTCTCTATATCTCTGTCAAAACTCAATGATTTGAAAAAGGATACTTAAAAAAAAAGGTGTCAACTGTCAATCAAAAATTTTCGAAAACTTCAAAAGAACCATCAACAGATGTCAATTGATCAATAAAAGTGAATCATATTTCAGTTATTTTGACACAATATAAGGTATTAGTCATAGAAGTATATTTATAGCTTTATTTCTCACTTTAAAATTTTCAATTTAATTTGAGACCTAATAGTAAATTAATACAGGATAATAATTATATAGGTACTGATAGAACAATTTACTTCAGATATACAGATATTAATACTATACCCAAATTAAACATTTTTCATGCTCATAAATTAACTCCATAGTTTTTATTATTTGCCACTCTTCGATATATTCATATAACAAGGGCACATTCATATACAAAGCACTAGTACAAAAGACAAAACTAATACACTAATCTCCATTACATCAAAAATTTAAATCATAATTGACCAATTGACTGATCCCAATACAGTTTAATCTTAATTTTAATTTCAATATGGTAAGTACATGTTTTTCAATTCAAACCATCAAACCATAATTAACATGATCATTAGGAGCTGCAGAAGAGCTGAGAGAAAGAAATGAGTCCTATAAAACTAATCAAAACTACAAAGAACTGGAGCAAAGCACAAACAATAACATAACACTCATTCAACACTCATCTATTTAACACTTGATCCTCTTGTCATCCCTCTTTTCAAAAACCTGTGTCAATTGTGCCAAAATAAAAGACATTAAACGTCAAATAAAAATAAACATCATAAGAGGATAATATGGAACTGATAGCAACCCAAACAAATTAAGTTATGATTGCGCGTTATTTAAGTAACCCAGCCAGCCAATTGAATACTGTCGATTATAACTTGCTAAATTATCTCAAAGTACATCTACTAGTACTACAGAATTTACTAGAAGCTTTCAATGTTCTTCACCTTAATTATGATTCATTTCTTAACAGCATATTTACTAACCTACAATAAAAAAAATTTTATATTTAAATAGTGGAAACAATCTTCTAAAAACTTAATTTGGTTAAAATCTTTTTCCTTCTCTTCTTCTTCTCCAATAAATAAGAGATCTTTCTCAAATTTAAACTCATCACTATTACAAAAAATGTCTTCATCTGATTTGTTTAAAAAAATCACTTTACCAAATGGTTTAACTTACGAACAACCATTAGGTTTATTTATTAATAATGAATGGTTAAAATCTAATAAAACAATTGAAGTTGAAAACCCAGCTACTAATGAAATTTTAGCCAATGTATTCGCTGGTGATGAAACTCATGTTGAATTAGCTGTTAAAGCTGCTGAAGAAGCTTTTGAAAATACTAATTGGTCTTTAGATCATAAAGCTAGAGCTAAAGGTTTATTAAAATTGGCTGATTTAATTGAAGAAAATAAAGAATTAATGTCATCAATTGAAAGTGCAGATAATGGTAAAGCTCTTTATTTAGCTAGAGGTGATGTTCAATTGGTTATTGATTATATTAGATATACTGCTGGTTTTACTGATAAATTTGATGGTAGAACTATTAATGAAGAAGGTTATTTATCTTATACTTTAAGAGAACCTTTAGGTATTTGTGGTCAAATCATTCCATGGAATTTCCCAATTATGATGTTAAGTTGGAAAATTGCTCCAGCTTTAGCTACTGGTAACGTTGTTATATTAAAACCTGCTTCAGCTACTCCATTAAATGCTTTATTCTTTGCTTCTTTATGTCAAAAAGTTTTCCCAAAGGGTGTTGTTAATATCTTAGCTGGTTCAGGTAAGTCATTAGGTAATACCATGTTATTACATCCAAAAATTAGAAAATTAGCTTTTACTGGTTCAACCAATATTGGTAGAGATGTTATGTTAAAAGCTGCTGAATCAAATTTGAAAAAAGTTACTTTAGAATTAGGTGGTAAATCTGCTAATATTATCTTTGATGATGCTGATTTTGAAAAAGCTTATGAAAATGTTTGTAATGGTATTTTCAAAAATGCTGGTCAAATTTGTTCAAGTGGTTCAAGATTATACGTTCAAGATACCATTTATGATAAATTCTTAGCTGGTTTGAAACATCATGTTGAAACTAAAGTTACCGTTGGTTCTCCATTTGATGAAAAGAATTATCAAGGTGCTATTACAAATAAACAACAATATGAAACTATTTTAAGTTATTTAACTAAAGGTAAAGAGGAAGGTGCCAACATCTTAACTGGTGGTGAAGCCATTGAAGGTAAAGGTTATTTCATCAAACCAACCATCTTCATTGATGTTAAAGAAGATATGCATATTGTTAAAGAAGAAATCTTTGGTCCAGTCTTAACTGTTTCAAAATTCTCAACCATTGATGAAGTTGTCAAGAAAGCTAATGATTCAGAATATGGTTTAGGTGCAGGTATTCAAACCAGAGATTTATCAAGAGCTATTGAAGTTTCTAAAAGATTAAAATCTGGAACTGTTTGGATCAACACCTATAATGATTTCTCTGAATTAGTTCCATTTGGTGGTTACAAACAATCAGGTTTCGGTAGGGAAATGGGTGAAGAAGCTTTAGATAACTATACTCAAGTTAAAGCTGTTAGAATTAAAATCTAATTTTATTTTAATGCATTGTATTTAATGATAACTGTGTTACAATTAATTTTTATTTCCTACTCTACTTTTTGTGTATTTACTTACTCTCCTTTTCATCATGAATTTTTAATGATTTTTCTTCCTCTTTTTTTCAATGCTTATTTCTTAATTATTTATCTATCATAATTTATATTTAAAACAAATAAGAAAAACATTGAATTTGATAATTGTTATTATGATTTTACTATAGTGTTGATTGTAGTTTTTTTGACTTCCTGATTAGGTAATTACTCAAAAGCGTTAAAATAATTTTCCCCCAAAAATAAAAAATCTCCCAAATTAATAACTTTAATAATTTAACTTACAACACCAAAAGAATATCTTGTAATATTAGTGGACGGTATAATGAGCATAATGACTAGAGATTCAAATAAGAGCTATGAAATTGAAAGATTGAGGAAAGAACATGAATCTCATACTGGTAAATTTAATAGAGATCTTGTAAGTAGATATTTTAACATTGCGATTTGATTGGAATGAGTACTAACAATAAAGACTTAAATAGATTCTTGAAGTATGTATAGTCTAGTTTATCATCTCAATATGCAAGAATGTGAATTACAATTAGTATTATTCAAAACAATTCACAATTTAAGTAAAGAAGTAGAAAATGTGGTTACTAACATACAAACCTAAAAGCCAAATCTATTAACAGCTATAATAAGTGGTGTATCAGCTTCAATATTTCAAACAACTTTAACATATCCTTTAGAATTCTTCAAAACAGTTCAACAATTACCACCAAATTCAACGCCAAAGACTACAACAGGTTTAACATCTATCTGTCTTAGTGGTTGTGGTGCTTTAAATATAGGGAATGCAATAAAGGCAATATCAAGATTTGTAGTCTTCAATAATGCTTCAAAATTTATGAGTACAGAGAATGGTAAAACTTCATCACCAAGATTGTTTATAGCAGGTGCAATGACTGGATTTATCGAATCACTTTGGATTATACCTTTTGAGAATATTAAAATTACAATGATTCAAGGTTCTTTAATTAATTCTTCAAAGAATAATTTAAAAACTACTATTCAAACTGATGAAACATCAAGTAATTCAAAATTAATAAATTCAATTAAAGATAAAGATCAATATCTTAAATTCAAACAAAAATGGGATAAAAATCCAAGTCTAAATATGTTTCAAGCAATTAAAGAAATAATGGATTCAAAAGGTTTAAAAGGTTTTGTTAAAGGTACAATGCCAACTCTTTTGAGACAAACTTCAAATAGTGCAATCCATTTCACATTCTATACAACGGTACGTCAATGTTTTGCACCAAATGGTGGTGAATTAAATAGTATCATTGCTACATGTGCAGGTGTTGTAAGTTCAGCTGTTGTTGTTGCAGCTACTCAACCTATTGATGTTGTTAAGACAAGAATTCAAAGTAGAGAGTCTTGTATTTTATATAAAAATGCAATTCATTGTGCTTACAAAACTTATTTGGATGAAGGAATATTTGTATTTTGGAGGGGTTGGTTCCCAAGATTTCTTAAAGTTGGTGTTAGTGGAGGTTTAACTTTTGCAGCTTATAATTATTTTGATGGGAAATTCACACAATATTTAAAGGAGAAACCATTTCAAGAGTAAATAAGAAATAAATGATAAAACTACATTTAATGGTAAATAATACTGTTTTAAAAAAAAATTAAACGTAAATAATTATATTTATAATTATAGCTTTATTATCTAATGTACACACATTACTAAAGGAATAAGTAAATATTCTAATAAGACTTTAAATAAATGATTTAATGGTGGGGATAAAAGAACAAAGAAAAAATGACGAAAGAAGTTAAATCATAAAAACACTTTATATTGAAATTAAATATGTCAATTAATTGTATAAACCTTCAGAGTTTAAAACAACAGTACCAGAGTCATTACCTCTTTCAACTAATTCACCAATTTGGTAAACAGTTTCACCAGCTTCTTCTAATAAAGCCTTTGTAGGAGCAACATTTTCAGGTTTAACAATAGCAACCATACCAATACCTAAGTTAAAAGTCTTTAACATATCTGGAATTGGAACACTTGCAGTTTTACCTAACCATTTGAAAATCTCTGGAACTTCAAAAGTGTTCATATCTATTTTAGCTGATAAATGTTTTGGTAAAGCTCTTGGAATGTTCTCCACTAGACCACCACCAGTGATATGAGCTAAACCTAATAATAAATCTTGTTGAATTGGTTTTAATAATTGTTTAACATAAATTCTTGTAGGTGTTAAAACTTCTTCACCAATAGTTGATTCTGGTTTCCATGGAGAAACATCACTATAACTATAACCATAAGTTTCCATAATCTTACGAACTAATGAGAAACCATTTGAATGAACACCATCAGATTTCAAACCTAAAATGATATCACCAGTTGACATTTCATTGATTTTTGGTAAGATTTTGTTCTTGTTAACAGCACCAACAGCGGTACCATTAGTATCATAATGACCTGGTTCATACATACCTGGCATTTCAGAAGTTTCACCACCGACTAAGGCACAACCAGCTAAGATACAACCATCAGCAACACCTTTAACGAATTGTGAAGCAATTTGAATGTCTAATTTACCAGTAGCAAAATAATCTAAGAATAATAATGGTTCAGCACCTTGAACAACTAAATCATTAACGTTCATAGCAACTAAATCAATACCAACAGTGTCATGGATATCCATAATTTGGGCGATTCTTAATTTAGTACCAACACCATCAGTAGCAGCGACTAATAAAGTTTCATCAGTCTTGTAACCAGCAGCAGCTAAATCGAATAAACCACCAAATCCACCAATATCTGAATCAGCACCTGGTCTTCTAGTAGATTTAACTTTGGCTTTAATGTTTTCAACTAATAGATTACCATTATCAACAGAGACACCTGATTGAGCATAAGTGATACCATTTAATTTATCAGCATCTCTGAAAGCTCTGTAAGCGATATCAGTACGATAATATTTGTTCTTGAAGTTAATTCTATCAACACCTTCATAAGCTTTGGCAACAGCTTCTTTTAACGATGAAGCAGTAGCGGTAGAAGCAATAACTCTACCACCACTAGTGTAAACTTTGCCATCATCTTTCTTGACAGTACCAGCATGGAAGACTAAAGTTTCATCAGATGGAGTAATAGTAATTTCATCACCTTTTTCATAAGCTTCTGGATAACCACCAGCAGAAATGACAACAGTTGTGGCAAAAGTATCTTTTTTAGTTTCAAATTTAACTGAATCTAATCTACCTTCAGCAGCTGCTAACATAACTTGAGCTAAATCAGTATCATCAGTTAATAATGGTAAAACTGATTGAGTTTCTGGATCACCAAATCTAACGTTATATTCTAAAACTTTTGGACCAGTAGCAGTAATGATAACACCAGTGAATAAGACACCGACGAATGGGAAACCATCTTTTCTCATACCATCAATTGAAGGTTTAATAATAGTTCTATCAATTTCTTCTAATAATTGGACAGTGGCAACTGGAGCTGGAGCATAAGTACCCATACCACCAGTGTTTAAACCAGTATCACCATTACCAATTCTTTTATGATCTTGAGCAGGTGGGAAGTTAACAAATGAATAACCATCAGATAAAGTTAAAATTGAAATTTCATCACCTTCTAAGAATTCTTCAACAACAACTTCATCACCAGCTGAACCAAATTCCTTGTCAACCATAACTTGTTTTAAGGCTTCATAAGCTTCTTCTTTGTTTGTTGGGATTAAAACACCTTTACCAGCTGCAATACCTGAAGCTTTGATAACGACATTATGAGAAACACTAGCAACATAAGCTTTAGCTTTTTCAAAATCTTGGAAATTTTTGAAAGCAGCAGTTGGAATGTTATGCTTATCCATGAATTCTTTAGATAAAGCTTTTGAACCTTCCATTAAAGCAGCTTTTTCACTTGGACCAAATACTGGGATACCAACGTTTTTAAAATATGAAGCAATACCATCAACTAAAGGTTGTTCTGGACCTGGGATAACTAAACCAACATTGTTCTTTTGAGCAAATTCGACCAATTTAGGGAAATCTTGTTTTGATGAACTGATAGGAATGTTAGTGACGTTTTCAATTGAAGCAGTACCACCATTACCTGGAGCAACATAGATTTGACCAACAGATTTGGATTGTGATAGTTTCCAAACTAAAGCATGTTCACGACCACCGTTACCAACAACTAATAGGTTTAAGGACATTGTTGTATATATGTAATTGGGAGAGCACTTGAGAGAAATGTATTAGAATCAACACTTCGTCAATTCAATCAAAGAGAGATGAGTTGGTTCTTAATTCTAATTCTAACTTTAACATCATCAAATTTTCATCTCTAAAAAAATTTTTTTTTATAAAGTAATAAATTCTTTACTTTTTTTTCTTGACTCTTTTTTTATCACGTGATTCTTTTATAATGAATTTACTACAAAATAACAACAACAGTTTAAAACCATAATAATCATCAATATTGAATTAACTTTATAATTAAATTTATATAACAGTATATGGTCTAAAATCAAAAAAAGAAAATAAAAAAAAGCCAAAAAAAAATATAGTTTAAAAGAGAATAAAAAAATTGTTGAAATAGGATTAAAATAAACTTAAAACATTTTAAAAAAAAATCTCTTTAAACAGAAGGTTATTATTATTATTAGTAGTAGTAGTAGTAGTAGTAGTAGCAGCTCATCATCATTAATCTTTAATTTCATTAGGCAAAAAAAGTAAATCAGCATTAAAGACATAACAATATTGGGGGTGGGAGACAAAATAAAATATTTAACAAGATGAATGAATTGGAAATAAGATTGAATTTTGAACAGCAGTTAAATAAAAATTAAAACAATCAACAATATACAAACACCTCCCATTGAACATGAAAATTTCAAAGTTAAAAATAGTAATAAAATAACAGTAAATAGTTAATAATAAAAAAAAGATAGAGTAAGATATAAAAAAAAGATAGCAAAAATCTATAAATTATGAACACATTAATGATAAAAGAGAAATCATGAACAGACAAAAGAAAAAACCTAAATGGAATTGAAATCAATTATAATCTCTTCAATTTTGAAAGAAAAAGTGGCTTCCAATTCTCAATACATTGGCAATATGGATTGGTACTATGTACTAGCTTTCCCCTCCAAAAAAAAAAATGAGATTAAGGATGCAAAAAAAACCAAATAGTGTTCACAACAAATAAAAGTAATTCAAGAATGAAATCAGAAAAAAGCACATAAAGAAATCTAGATATCATAAAAAACCATAGTAATAAATACTAAAAGATAGAATAAGAAGTAAAGTTTTTTTTTTTTTTTTTTTTTTGAAAGTATAAGTAAAAGTAAAAAACAAAGTAAAGAATAAAAAGAATAAAATTACAAAAAATAGTTAAAGTAACAGTTTGAAAAAATAAAAAATAAGCTTTTCTTGCCAATATGTAAATAGGCATTAACCAACTCTTAACAACATTCTATCTCTTACCAGCAGCTTGAGGTTGAAATTGTTGTTGTGGTTGTTGTTGAATTGGCATACCAAAAGCTTGTTGAGGAGGTACACCATAACCTTGAGGTGGAATTCCATAACCTTGAGGTGGCATACCATAACTTTGAGGTGGCATACCATAAGCTTGTGAAGGATATTGAGCATAATTCATTTGCATTTGTTGTAATTGTTGAGGTGTAAATTGTTGAGGTTTTTCTGGGATTTGTTGTTGTTGTGGAGTTTGAGCTTGAGTTTGAGGTTGTTGTGTAATAGGTTGTTGTTGTGGGATAGGTTGAGGAATTTGTGGTTGTTGTGGAGTTTGAGCTAGTGGTTGCTCTGGAATAGATTGATGTTGTTGTTGTTGTTTTTGTTGTTGTTGTTGTTGAACTTCAGGTTGACCTTGATAATCAAAACCATTAGTATTTGCCTTTGGTAATGATTGAATTGGGAAAGGTCTTGGAATAGTATTAACATTATTAACAACGTATAAACTTTCATCAATATTATTTGGAATTTTTGGAATTTCAATACCTAATTCTTTTTCAACTCTAAATAAATTAGCTCTATCATTCCAAGTAATAAAATCAATAGCTAAACCTAAATGACCAAATCTACCAGATCTACCAATTCTATGTAAATAAGTTTCAGCAGTTTTTGGGAAATCAAAATTAATAACGACATTAACAGCTTGAATATCAATACCTCTTGTTAATAAATCTGAACAAACTAAATTTCTAACTTTACCTTGTCTAAATTCATGAAAAACTTTATTTCTTGCATCTTGAGGCATTTTTGCATGAGAATAATAACAAGAATAACCTAATTCAGTAATTTTTTTAGCTAATAATTCAACTCTTTTTGATGAATTACAAAATATAATTGATTGATTAATTTGTAATTTTGAAAATAAAGTATTTAAACAATGTAATTTTTCTTTTTCTTCTAAATAAGCATAATAATTTGTAATACCTCTTAAAGTTAATTCATCCATAAGATTAATTTCATAAGGATTTTTTAAATTTTTAGCAATAAATTCTTGAATAGCCAATGGAAAAGTTGCACTAAATAATAAAGATTGATGTTTTTTTGGTAAAAAATCTATAATTTGTTGAATTAATAATTTAAATTCATATGATAACATTTTATCAGCTTCATCCATTATAAACATTGAACATTCTGATAAATCAGCAATTTTTCTTGCAGCTAAATCTAAAATACGACCAGGGGTACCAACTAATATATGAACAGTATCATTTAATCTAATGATATCATCTCTAACAGAAGTACCACCTGTTGTTACCATACATTGAATATCTAAATATTTACCTAAAGTTCTAACAACTTGAGAAGTTTGTAAAGCTAATTCTCTTGTTGGTAATAGAATTAAAGCTTGAATAGTATTTTTAGAAGGTTTAATCCTTTCTAAAGTTGGAATAATAAAAGAAGCAGTTTTACCAGTACCATTTTTAGCTCTTGCTAAAATATCTTTACCAGCTAAAGCTAAAGGAATTGATTCTTCTTGAATTGGACTTGGTTTTTCAAAACCTGCTTCAAAGATACCCATTAATAGTTTTCGACTTAAAAAGAAATCTTCAAAAGAATTACCTTTTGTCTTTGTAACATCTTCAGTTTGTGGTCTTGTATCCTTTTCAGGAATATTTAAATCAGTTTTCCAATCAGACATGGTATGTTATATATATATATATGTGAAATTTATTGAAAGTAAAGGAAATATGTATATGTGAGAAACTTTTCTTTTGATGTTATATTCTTCAAAATAGTTATTAAATTATTCTTTTGATCTTAATGAAATAGAAACAAAAGTTAAAAACAAAAAAACAAAAAAAAAAAACTTGTGAATGGTTGGTATATGAAACAAATGTAGTTTAGATAAAATTATAATCGATTTCAAAAGCACCAAATCTAAATATAATTGAATAATGAATATACCAAAGGAGACAACTATGTAAAAAGCTGAAACACAAAAGTTTTTGAATTAAAGTTTGTAAATTTATGGAAGAATTTGGTGAGAATTTTGAGCACACAGAAAGAGATAGACTAGAGTGTGAGGAAAAAATTAATGATTAATAAATAGGGAATAGACAAACTACTCTTTATTTCTTTGAATGTAAATAAATAATTGAAGTGTTAAAAAGATGAAATGTCAATTTTTTAGGGGATAAAAGTTTTTGGACGAAATAAAAAAAAAGTGTTGACTTCCTAATTTGGAAATAAAAGTGTAGTTGTGTTTCCATTGGGTTCTCTTCAAAATTTAATTTTACTGTTTAAACTTTGAAAGAATCTCTGTAAAAAAAAGTAGTTAAATACTTTTAACTCTACTACAATTGAATATAACAAGAAATAACATCATTTTCTATCTACTTATACTCATTTTTTTTATGATGAAACAAACAAATGAAAAAAAAAAAAATTTAATCTGATAAAAATAAAAATTAAGAAAAAAAAGATATCCCCAAAAAATTAAAAATTTCATCTTTCTCTAATTCTATATTTATTTATTTATTTAATTCAAAATTAAACAGTTGGAATCTACCAGGTATCGTCCAAAAGGAATCTCAGCTTAACAGATACTTTCAGTCTGTCTCTCCCCGTTTCTCTTGAACTGCAGAATTAGACTTAAGTCACAACAATGAATCCTCATAGGAAGAGTACTACTTTAAGTATAAATGCTAGTAGAAACAAACCTCTACCTCCAATCATCATAGATCATAAACCCTTATCACCAAATATAATACCTTTCAATCCTAACTCATCATCCTCATCATCGACAACTCCAACCTCTGCAACTCACATGTTGTCCAATTCTTGTTCAAATCAACAAACTACTTCAACTCCTTCAACTCCATTAACTTCAACTTCATTAAATTCAAATTCAAATTCAAATTCAAATTCAAATTCAAATTCAAATTCAAATTCAACAAATAATAGTGGTATATTTCAACCAAAGACATTAAAAAGAAGAAATTTGAAAAAATTAACTCTTGGTGATGAACCTATAAAAGGTCTTTCTCTAGGAAACGTTTCAAGTACTTCATTAACATCACCAAATCATCAATTATTAGGTATAACAACTCCAAATTCTTCAAGTTCAAATAAATTACCTTTAAATGATGAAGATCTTGAATTAATTGAAAACTTTGAAAAATTAAACGTTAATATTAATAATAGATATAATTTAAAACAACAAGATTTATTAACTTTACAAACTCTTGGTGAAGGTCAAAGTGGATTAGTTATAAAGACTTTACACGTTCCAAGTAATAAAATAATGGCAAAGAAACAAATATTCTTTGAAAAAACTTTTAAAGTTCAAAATCAAATATTAAGAGAATTAAAAATTTTAAATGATGTTAAGAATCCTTATATTGTTGATTTTTATGGTGCAATATTTATTGATAGTTCAGCTGCAAGTCCAACAAAGACAAATGATTCATCATCAAAGAGCAATAGTATAACAAACAATAATGACAATTCAAATATACCCAAGGATTCAAAATTAAAACAAACTAATTCAAATTCATCATCATTAAACATATCTTCAAAACCAACTTCTAAATCTTCTTCTTCTTCTTCAACAAATTCAATCTCACCAACAAAGATAACAACTACAACTACAACTACAACAAAAAATAATTCAAATCCTGCTTTTAATTCAAATGGTGTACTTATATTTATGGAATATATGGATTGTGGTTCATTAGATTCAATGTTAAAAAAATTAGGTTATTTAAAAGAAATTTATATTTCAAAAATTACTTTTAATATTTTAGAAGCATTAAATTATTTATATACAAAACATAAAATTTTACATAGAGATATTAAACCATCAAATGTTTTATTAAATTCAAAAGGTGAAGTTAAAATTTGTGATTTTGGTGTAAGTAGAGAATTAAATAATAATTCAATAGCTGATACGTTTGTTGGTACTTCAACTTATATGTCACCTGAAAGAATCCAAGGTGATGTCTATAATATTAAAGGTGATGTTTGGTCATTAGGTTTAATGTTGATTGAATTAGCAACTGGTGAATTTCCATTTGGTAAAAAGGATACACCAAATGGTATTTTAGATTTATTACAAAGAATTGTTAATGAAAAACCTCCTTCATTATCAAGAGATAAATTTAGTGAAGAATTATGTGATTTAGTTGATTTATGTTTAAAAAAACAAAATGATAGACCAACTCCATTAGATTTATTACAAATGCCAAAAAATTTATTACATAAATATGATAAAGAATCAAGTGGTAAAGTTTTAAGACATTTAGCTAAAAAAGTTATGGCTAATAAATAATTCTTATTATACACTTTAAAACCATACAAATACATTTAATGAACAATTTATTTCTTTATATAACATTATTATTATTTTTAAATACAAGTAGTCATTATATATATTTTTTTTTCTACCTATTTATTTGAACCTAATTGTTGATTTATTCTCATTTTTAACAGAATTAACATTCCATAATAAACCTTCAGTACCTCTAAATATACCATAACCAACTAAAACAAAACCAAAACCTTTGATAGATTGTCTCCACCACATTGGATTCTTCTTAAGATTCTCTTCAACTGATAATTTTGGATCATCAAATAATTTTTGACCAGATATAAACCATGAACCAGTACCTATTGAACCAAGTGTTGCTATTATTTGACAACCTAAACAGGCTTCGTATTCTTCTGGAGAGAGGTCTCTTGATTCAGGTGGATTTATCACACTTGCAATATTAGAGAGCATTACTCTTAAACTTATAAACCAAAGACCTTTTTCTTAATAAAATTTAATGAAATACTTCTTTCTTCTTCTTATTTTTCTTTTTAAATAGTGAAGATTGTGAAATTTGTAATAAAGTAAAAAAAAAAAAAAAAAAAAAAAAAAAAAAAAAAAAAAAAAAAAAAAAAAAAAATCGCGATCTGATCTGAAAATTTAAATTTAATTTAAACACGAAACAAAGAGCTTTATTTATTACTCAGAAGAAGAAAAAGAGATGACATTGAGTGAATTTGAGAAGCAGAGACAAGCCAACATTGAAAGAAACAAGAGATTGTTAAGTCAATTGAATTTAGATACCATAGCTCACAAGATTTCCAATGAAGTTAAGAGGGAAGAAGACACAAAATCTAGTTCAAAACCAAAGACAAAGACAAAGAAACAAAAAGTTGAAATTATACCAACTAGAAGATCAAGAAGATTGGCTGGTGTTCCTGTAGAAGGTGGAGATGATAGTAAATCTAAAATTTTTGAAGCTGATAGAAAACAGAGAGAAGCTGAAGAATTAGCAAAGTTGAAAAATATTAGAGTTAATGGTGATTTAAGTTTAATTGATTTAATAAAGACAGAGAATGATAATGAAGATGATGATTCTAAAATTTTACAAAAATTCCAATCATATATGAATAGTAATAAGAATTTCAGTATTGGTGATTATTATGAAACAATTGTTCAAAAAGATAATTCAAATGAAGAAATCAAACAATTAAGAGAAGAATTTAGTTTAAAAGAGATATATCCACATTTTAAACCAAATCAAATATCATTAACAAAGGAAAGAATGTCATATATTTCTTTTCATCCAACAACTGAAAAGAAAATTATATTAGGTGGTGATAGAAGTGGTCATATGGGTATTTGGGATAGTAGTAATGAGGAAGAAGTTAATATTACATCTTTTAAATTACATGGTAATACTATAGCAAAATTAGAATTTGATATGAAAGATACTTCAAAAGTTTATACAGCAAGTTATGATGGGTCCATTAGATCTATTGATTTATCAACTATGAAATCATCACAAGTCTTTATTAATGATCATGATGTTGGTATAACAGATATTAATCATAATGGAGAAAATGAAATTTATTATACAACTATGCAAGGACAATTTGGTAGAATTGATCTTAGATCAAATGATCATAGTAAAAGAACAATATTAAGATTATCAAATAAAAAGATTGGTGGATTTTCAATAAACCCAACAAATAGATTACAAATTTCAACAGGTTCTTTAGATAGAACTTTAAAAATTTGGGATCTTAGAACTATTGAATCATGTAATTGGGATGAATGGGATGATAATTTGGATACTGCACATATGTTTGGTATTTATGACTCAAGATTAAGTATTTCTGTTGTTGATTGGAATCATTCAAATGATTTAGTTTGTAATGGTTATGATGATACAATTAATATTTTTAATTTAAATGATACATCAAAATGGGGAAAGGATTATAAAAATGAAGATTTAAAATCAAATCATAAAATAAAACATAATTGTCAAACTGGTAGATGGGTTTCAATTTTAAAAGCAAGATGGCAAAAATTTCCAAATGATAAAAATGAAAAATTTATAATTGCAAATATGAATAAATATTTTGATATTTATGATAGAAATGGTACTCAAATTGGTCATATTACAGATGATTATTTAACTAATGTTCCAGCTGTTGCTAATTTCCATCAAACTGAGAATTGGATCGTTGGTGGTGGTGCTTCTGGTAAAGTCTATTTATTTAGTTAAATTTTTTTTTTCTTTTTTTTTGGAAAATATAGAAATTGTATATATTATTTGAAATTAATTTTGTAATGTGGATCTACTTTTTTAGAAAAAAAAAAATTTTAAAATAAAAGATTAGAATGATTTATCTATTAATTAGCATAAAGAAAAGGTTTTTAACAATAAAACTTAACCATAAATAAAAGAGTTTAAAAGAAAAAACAAAAAAAAAAAAAATGAAATGAAATAAATAAAGGGTAGAAAAAGTTAACCAATAATTAATAAAATTAAGAGAATATATATATATATATATATATATATATATAATTAAAAGTACAAAATTTATTTAATTAAAAGAGAAAAAAAGCAACAATAAGAAAGAGTGAGTAAACTAAAATTGAAATAGAGAAAACAATTTTTCTTGAATGAATTAAAGGATTAAATTTTTATAAAAGAAGAAAAGAAAATACATCTATAATGAATTTTCTTTAATATTTTCTTTTTCACCTTTAGTTGGAAAACTAGTACTTTCATTAAAACTTGGATCAAAATCAGTACCTTCTAATTCAACTTCACTTAATTCCAAAACTTCACCAGGACCTTTAAATGTCTTTCTTGCTTGAACAAACCAACAGAAAGTAGCATAGAAGATAACAATGAATAAAATAACAACTGCATAATTCATATTACCAGCAGTAACAGGATGAATTGTTGGTAATAACATAGTAATTGAAACAAATAATAACCAACATATTGAGATAACGTTTAAAACAACACCATAAGTACCTAAATTCCAAGGTCTATTTTCTGGTAATCTTGATCTACCACCGAATAACATACAACAAATTGGAATTAAATAAGCAATTTCATGACCAAGAGTAGTAATAGCTAAAATGGTATTAAAAACAACATCAGAACTTAAATATAGAATAACAATAATTGTTTGAACAAAAGCAGAGAATAATAAAGCAGGAATTGGAACATCAAATTTTTTTGAAACTGAACTAAAAATTTTTGGGAAAATAAATGCACCATCTCTAGCAAAAGAATAAATAGTTCTTGAATTAGCTAAAGTCATTGTTTCAACAGCGAAAAGAGCAGATAAAGTTGGGAATAAACTTAAAATAATAGTAGCAGCTTTACTACCTGTACAATTATGAATTAATTGAATAAAAGCAGAACCAGTTACTGAAGAAGTAAGAGATTCAATATTATCAATTGAAGCAAGAATACAAATAACAAAGATAAAACCATAAACAATTGAAGTTGAAACAACAACTACTAAAGCCTTTGGAACGATATTTGATTTTGATTCAGATGAAGCTTCTTCAGCTAAATGAGTACAAGAATCATAACCAGTAAAAGTATAAGCAGATTGTAATAGACCTAAAATAAAGACATATGAATGATGAGACCAACCTGAATCATTATTATAAGCTGTAAAGATAAATTTAGCATCTTGTCTTGATTCAGTAGTTGATAAAAGAACAACAACAATGATTAAATTTGATATTAAATTATAACCTAATAAACAAAGTGTTGAATCTGAATGATATTTATTTAAAAAAATATTTGTTGTAGTAAATAAAAATATGAAACCCATTGAAATTAAAACATAATGAAATCTTTCAACTTTTAAAGCATATTCAGGGAAAGAATAAATAGCTAAACCTTCAATCATAAAACCACCTTGAAAAGCAGCTGAAGCACTAAAAGCAATTTGAGCAAAAATATTAAAATAACCACAATAAAAACTACTTAAAATTTTAATAGTTTTATTTTTTGGTAATAAATAAGACCAATTTAACATTGCACCAGATAATGGATACATTGCAGCAATTTCAGCTAAAGAAAGAGCAACCATAATTGTAAAGATTGAAACAATTATATAACCCCAAATAACTACTTGAGGTCCACCAAATGCTAAAGGAGTTTGTAAAGTTGTAGCAATAGCTGAAGGAGGAGTTAAAGTAACTATACCAAAAGCTATTAAAGACCAAATTGAAAAAGTTCTTTTTAATTCTTGTTTATAACCTAATTGTTCTAATCTTTGTTGTTCTTCATTAACTATTTCAAAAGGTTTAGTACCTTCCATATCAGCAGTATATTCTAAATCAGATTTTTTAGAACTATGTCTTTGAATACCTGAAGATGTTGACATATTGTAATATTTTAGTATAATGATAAATTAAAAATAAAATTAAAATTAAAAATTAAAATTAAAAATCAAAAAATAAATAAAAAATTAGATATAATAATAATAATTTATAATAGATATTAGGTATTGTATTTAATTAGGTATTTAATTAATTAAAATGATATATGGATGAATAATATGTTGTTATTTGACAGAGGAAGCACAAAAAGAATAAAGATGAATTAATTAATAAATAATGAACGAGAACAAAAAAGTGAATAATTATTCTTTATGATTTTGGGAACCAGAAGCATTTATATATTAGCGACTTTTAATTACAATTTAATTATCTTTTAAAATTAATATAAATTAATCATATTAAATTAATTTAATTAATCTCTCTCTATTTTTGTTTTTTTTTTCTTTTTTCCAGGAACGAAATTACCTTCCTAAAACGGCAGTTGAAATACGCGGAATTTGCTGCTGTTTCTGGAAGTTTGATTTTTTTTTTTTAAGCTGCTGGAGTTTCTTCCTCAAAAAAAAAAAAAGATTTGCTTTAGTAATTTAATTAAATATTGATTGATGTTAATGTTTGATGGCGCATACTTTGTTATGCGGGCAGAGGGGGTAGTGATGGTTATTATTATTCCACTATTTAGACACAAATAACAGTGTAATATGTTTTTTTAAGATATGAAGTTTTTCGGGGTTTATGATTGGTTGTTAGATCATATCTTTTATTGATCTGTTTAATCATTATTGTTTAATTTAGATTTAGATTTAGATTTAAATTTAATTTTGACGTTATTGATAGCAAACCTTTTCTTTTCTCTTTTCTTTCTTTTTTTTTTCTTTGATGTGATCTTTTAATTTATTTTGATAATAATAATAATTACTTAAGATTTATTTATATGTCAAAACTCTACAATCTTACACTTTTTTTTTTTAAATGAATTGAAATGAATTAAAAATAATAAAGTGGGTGTAAATAAAAAAAAAAAACTTTTAAGACTCACACACAAAACTCCTCAAACTCCAAGATTTCATGTCACAATCTACTAAAGAATATAAGTCAGTCATAAGTCATAAGTCATAAAACATTCAACCATTAAATGACCTCTTCAACTCTTTAATTAATTTATCTAAATTAATATACCTCATTATTATTATTCTTAATATATATATAATATCAATATTTCTTTAATAAATAATTTATAAAATGTTATTATTGACTTTTTAAAATATTTCAACTTTACATTTAATTATTAACATTTAGATCTGTGATTCTTTATCAACATCATTTTTAATTGTAAAACTCCTTTCTTCCCCACTACCTCCTCCCAAATGTACCAACTTAAAAATAAAAGAATAAAACTACAAATTTATGGGTTAAATTAAATTAAATTATGTATATATATATTATATATATATTAGGGGGTTTGAATTCCGGTTATTTGTGTAAATTTGAAAATTTGAGAATTGAAAATTGAATTCCGACTTGGTAAGCACAACACTCAAAACATTATTATTATTATAATTTATGTTTATTACAAAGTTGTTTTTTTTTTTTTTTTCATATAAATTTATTATGATGAAAAAAATTTACTTTAAAGTCAACCCACTATAATATTAAATTTAAATATGAAATAATTAATTAATGACTTTTGAAACTAAACCTTGTGGGTATCATCTGACAATTTAATAGAAATTAAATTAAAAAAAAAAAAACAAACAAACAAACAAAATCAAGCAAAAATGAAAATTATATTTAATTTAAAGTAGAGATACAAAACATAAAGAATAAACAGAACTCTCTATTCTACTAGTAACTACTTTTCTTCCTTAATTGACTCATTGTTAAACCATTAACATTACTTACTAGCATATTAATCATTTATACTATATATATATTAAATAAAAACCAACGGGTAACGCACTGTTGCTCCTACCGTACATTGGGTGATGTTTTTTTGTTTTTTTTTGTTCTTTTTTATTCTCTAAAAAAATTTAATATAAAGAAACCACATTTTTCAAATATTTGTTTTTAAAAATTTATTTTCTCTTTCTTTTTCTTGTTCTTTAATTTCAGTAATTAATATTGAACTTTATTAGATTTGTACGTATTCAATTCAATTCATCATAATCTTTGACTGGTATTCACCAATCGGATTCCATTCCACTGACTTCAATTGAGCTGAAACTTCAGCATACAACAATTGATTTAGCCTTCCATTGCTTTTATTTCTTATTACTAACTAACCCCCCACCCCCAGACTAATAAAATAAATAATAAACAAATTAAAAAAATAAAAAATTTAAAAAATAAAGTTATTATGTCTCTTTCAAGTAAATTATCTGTCAAAGATTTAGATATCAAAGGTAAACGTGTCTTTATCAGAGTTGATTTTAACGTTCCATTAGATGGTACAACCATTACAAACAATCAAAGAATTGTTGCTGCTTTACCAACTATTGAATACGTTGCTTCACAATCTCCAAAAGCAATCATTTTAGCTTCTCATTTAGGTAGACCAAATGGTGAAGCTAATTCAAAATATTCTTTAAAACCTGTTGCTGAAGAATTACAAAAATTATTAAATAAATCAGTTCATTTCTTAAATGATTGTGTTGGTGAAGAAGTTGAATCTGCTGTTAATTCTGCTTCAAATGGTGAAATCTTTTTATTAGAAAACTTAAGATATCATATTGAAGAAGAAGGTTCTAAAAAAACTTCTGAAGGTAAAGTTAAAGCTGATAAAGCTGATGTTGAAAAATTTAGAAAACAATTAACTTCTTTAGCTGATTTATACGTTAATGATGCTTTTGGTACTGCTCATAGAGCTCATTCTTCAATGGTTGGTTTCGATTTACCACAAAGAGCTGCTGGTTTCTTAATGGCTAAAGAATTAACTTATTTTGCTAAAGCTTTAGAAAATCCTATTAGACCTTTCTTAGCTATTTTAGGTGGTGCTAAAGTTAGTGATAAAATTCAATTAATTGATAATTTATTAGATAAAGTTGATTTATTAATCGTTGGTGGTGGTATGGCTTTTACTTTTAAAAAAGTTTTAGATGGTACTAAAATTGGTGATTCATTATTTGATGAAGAAGGTTCTAAAATTGTTCCTCAATTAATTGAAAAGGCTAAAAAGAATGGTGTTGAAATTGTTTTACCAATTGATTTCGTTACTGCTGATAAATTTGCTAAAGATGCTCAAGTCGGTTATGCCACTGCTGAAGAAGGTATTCCAGATAATTGGCAAGGTCTTGATGGTGGTGAAAAAACTAGAGAATTATTCGCTGCTACTGTTGCTAAAGCTAAAACCATTGTTTGGAATGGTCCACCAGGTGTTTTCGAATTTGATAACTTTTCTAATGGTACTAAATCATTATTAGATGCTTGTGTCAAATCAGCTGCTGCTGGTAACACTGTCATCATTGGTGGTGGTGATACCGCTACCGTTGCTAAGAAGTTTGGTGCTTCTGATAAATTATCACACGTCTCAACTGGTGGTGGTGCTTCATTAGAATTATTAGAAGGTAAGGAATTACCAGGTGTTGTTTACTTATCAAACAAATAACTATCATCATCATCATTATAACTTTTTTTAACCAAATATTATGAAATGATTTAATTTATATGTACAGTTAGTTTAGTATTTGAAATAATTTTTGAATATTTTTATATAATATTATTATATGTAAAATCATTATATTGATTATAAACAAATAATTAAATAAATAAAAATAAATATCTTTTTTTTTTTTTTTTTTTGTTTGTCTTCAAATTTAATTATAAATTTGTAATTTTCATTTCATTTCATTTCATTCATTCATTAACTTTACCAATATTTCTATCAATTGGTTCTCTCCAATTAACTTTTAAAATTTTAAATATTTTTTTTTCATTAAAACTTTCAATAATTTGATTATAAGAATTATCAGAATTTAATTTAAATAATCCCTTTTCATTTAAAATCATTTCATTTTCTTTTGCAATTATTCGAAGTATTTTATTAAATGTATCATCACCTGTAAAATAAATTAATGAAGCACCTAATTCATAATATGAAACAGCTAAAAAATCAACTCTTCTACAAATAATTTTATTTAATGATGATGATGATGATGATGATGATGATGATGATGATGATGATAATAATTCACAACCTGTTAAAATTTTTTTAAAACTATTTGATAAAATACATTTAATATAATTATTATCTTTTAATTTATTAATTAATTTTTTCAAAATTTCAGAAATTTCTTTATCTTGTTCATCTTTACTTAATTCATTAACATTATCATATTTTTTATAAAGAATGAAATCAATATCACCACAAAATTTAAAACCACGTCTATAACTACCACCTATAATAATTTCACATTTTGAATCAATTTCTTCTTTTAAAATTTTAAAAACGTATTCAAAATGTTTTATACATTCATCTCTTGAAATTTTTAAAATCCAATCATCATAATATAATAAACCTAATTTTTGATTTTTAGTTAATTTTATTTTTTTTTTATCATCTTCTAGTTCATCATCATTAATTGTAAAATATTTAGTCATATTATTCTTTAAATCATTAATTGAATTTATTTTAATATTATTTTTTTTAAAAAATGAAATCCATTTATTAGCTTTTAATGAACCAACATCATAAATCATCATAATTTCTTTTAATAAATTTAATTCTTTATCATTTTTTAATTCTTTTAATTTTAAAATTTCTCCAGTTTTATTAAATTCTTCAATCTTTAAAGCAATTGATGAACCAATTCTTGGTAATTCTAAAGCTTCATTCTTTGTCTTTATTCTCTTCTTATCATAATTCTCTAATGATTCAATTGCTAATGTATATGCTTTACTTCTTATTGAATCATGCAATAATAAATATTGTTTCTTTAATTCATTTAAAATTAAAATTGTATCAAGATTTGGATTATGTTTAATATGACTTATTCTATCATAATTTTTAATATTAATTTGTCTTATACTTAATGATTCCATTTCTTTTGATTTTTTATTGATATTTGATCCTAATTCATCCTCTAATTTTCTCTTTTTAAATTTTTCTTCTTCATAATTCTTTAAATTATTCAATATATCTTTAAATTTTAATTTTGTTTCAAATTCTTTAGTATCTAAAATTTTATTAGATTTTATAGATTCAATTAACCAATTTTGTGACACAATAGGCAGGTCATAATCGTTAACTGGGTCATTTTGGATTGATATGAAAGGAATGATTAAATTTGATAATGATACATTGGCATTATGATCATATTTCACTTTGGATTGATCTTTATCTAAATCAAAAAGTTTTGAATCAATTAAAATTGATATTTTGCTCTTGCCATTGTTGTTATTAACAGGTATTTTATTTTTAATTATTTCAGCACCATGTTTTATAGCTAAATTCTTCCTTATTTGTGTTATACTAGTTTCACTATTGGGTATGAATAATAACTTATAATCCTTTAACAGTTTACTCATAATTGATAATTGATAATTGATAATTGATAATTGATAATTGATAATTAATAATTAATAATTAATAATTAATAATTGATAATTGATAATTGATAAAATAAAGATAATAAAAAGTTGTTTTAATTAATTTTTTTAGAGAGAGTTTCGACTTTTGGGGTTGAATTCCGAGGGTCAAAAGTTGATAATATGTGTTTTAATAAAGATAATTTAGTATTAGTATCACTTAGTAAGTAGTTGCATGTAAAAAAAAATGAGATTATTATTATGTTTAATTTTCTTGTTTTCAAGTTTAAGTTAATGTTTTTTTTTGTACTAGAATTTAGATTTAAGCGTCACCTAAGATTTTTCCCTATACATTTTTGCAACAAAAAAATTCAAAAATGACTAAAACATAAAAATCTTTATAGTATAACCTAATTAAAAATTACATTTATCTTTGAAATAGCATTCAAATAATTGCTTAATATAAATTAAAAAAAATCCTGAGTAATTTTAAGTTTTTTTGATAATTTTGATGCTAGTTTATCAAATTCAAAAATTCCACAGTACCTATCACTAATGTCTTCAAAATCGTCAAAATTTACAAAAATCTTTGTTTTTAAAGATTTGAAGAGATATATAGAGACTAAAGATAATTAATGAAGATTAGTTATATTTTTTTATAAGAATACTCAATATTTAATGGTTTTCTTCATACTTTAATTATTTTTGATGGTGCGAAAAATTTAGTTTTGCTCCCAAAAATCAATTTTAATACCAAAAAACTAAGAGATGAAGCTAGATTTCAATTTAAATAACGCTAAAAAACCTATTTAATACATTATAGACTTTCAAACAAGTAGCCCAATGTGGGACCTAAAGGTAGTATTATAAACAATATACTCTTTATGTCAAACATCTACTGGCTCGCGTGGCGTAATGGCAACGCGTCTGACTTCTAATCAGAAGATTCTGGGTTCGACCCCCAGCGTGAGTGCTTTCTTTTTTTGTACCATTTTTGGTCAATTTTTTTTTTTTTTTTTAAATTTAAAATTTTAACTTCAAATATGATATAGAACTGTTCATTAGTGAGCATTTCCTCCAATTTGTGGTGAATTAAATCGTTGTTTTCATCTATTTTATTTTGTTGTTAAAATTCAAACAAATAAAATTTTAAAAAATTCAAAAATATAAACAAATAAATTTTTAATTGATGGCAAAAACAAAGATTTTAAAAGTTAGGAAAAGATGTCTAAATACTCAGATCTTGAAGGTATAGTATGTATTAAAGAATTGAGAAATTATTGAAGTTCTGAACTAACAATTGTTCAACTAGGATCTTGAATCTAAAGAGATATACGAAACTAGTGATGTTGAATCAGATACTCTAGATACAGATTTAAAACAAGAAGATGATAGTACAAATAGAAGAGATTCAATAGTTGAATTAACTGTAGATTTGGAATACAGTAGGTCTATATTTGAAAAACAATTCGTTATTACAACAAAGACTGACTTTAGTGATAGAATTGATAAAATTGAAAAGAATAGTTTTGAAACTTTTACAGTTAAAGAAACAATTCAAAATAAATTAGATAGAATTAGTGAAGAATTAAAAGATTTACAATTGGAAATTGAGAATGAATATAAAGTTGATGATATAAATAATCAAAAACAAGAATCAAATGAAATAGATCAAGTTAAAAGTTTAATGAAAATTTTACAAGATTTAAATATAAGGAATAAAGATAAGAAAGTTGAATTTTTTAATAAGTTTGATACCAATACTAATGAAACTAATGATGATAATGATAATGAAAATGACAATGAAACACAGAAAACAATGGCAAAAATTGAATTTGATTATAACACAATTAAAGAAGTTGAAGAAAGAATAAATAAAATTGAAAAAATAATTGGATTTAATTTAATTGATTTAGAAAATATTCAAGATTTTAAAATTAATGAAAATTCCATTCAATCAATGATTAATGATATTTATAGAAAGTTAAAATTAATAACAAATACAAATAATGATTCAAATCCAAATTCTTTAAAAAAGATTAATGAAATTATTAATGAAATTAATGAAAACTATGAAATTAATAAAAGACAATTAAATAATTCTTTAAATCCAATAACAAACAAGATAAATTATTTAAAGAGTAATGAAGAAGAAGAACAATATCAAATTAATGAAATATTTAAAAGATTTAAACTATTAGAAAATTTTGATTTAGAAATTCCATTAATTTTAAAAAGATTAAAAAGTTTAAATAATTTACAAATTAATTTAAATAATACAGTTAAAATTAATCAAGATATTGATTTAGAAATTTTTAATATGAGACAAGATTTAATTAATTGGGAAAATTCTTTAGATTCCCTAGAGATTAAATTAAATGATATGAACCAAACTTTTGAAGATACTAAAATAAAAATTTTAAATTCTATTAAGAAATAGCTATTTTATTAATTTATTAAAACATTAAAAAAAAAGGGGGGAAAGAAATCACCAAAAACAACAACAACAACTAAAACATATATACAAACATTAAAACATCTATTCCTCTAATATAACTTCATATTATTAAAATTTTTAAATTCATTATTTGTTAAAAAATCATGTTTTGAAATTTTATTAACTGTATTCATCCAAAATTTACTCATAAAATTATAAATTAATTTTTCATTATCATTAAAATTAATAATTTTACCACTTCTCTTTCCATATTTATTATCTTTAAAATCAATTTGATATTTAGCACAACTCATACTATATTGACAAACTTCAATTTGTTCCCAATTTTGAAGTAAATTTTCATTTGTAAATTTTTCACTACTATTATATTTTTCTATATAATAATCATCAATATTTGGTGGTATTATAATTGATTCAATAACAATTTCTTTATCATAATGCTCAAAACTTAATTTTAAATTTGGATGGTTTTCAACTTCTTTTGATTCTTTATCTTCCTTCAAAGATCCTGGATATCTACATGTATAAAACCCTGAATTAATATGACTTAATTCATCATTAATGAGATGAGCATTTCTATTTGAACAAATTTCTAAATCATTCTCATCAAGTAATGCATTTTGTTCATTTAATTGACCAATTGAACCGGCTGGTTGTGCATTGAATAAATAATCATCATTACCAACTAATGATTGTGATAACCATAATAAATCTTTATCACCAGGGATTTTTTCAGTTATTGATTTCCAAAGATAAAGATTTAAAGCTTGTAAAATACCTGGATAATGATTCTTTTTATTAAAAATGAATAATGATGAATCAGCATAATTTGAAAAACCATTAAAATATCTATTCAATTTTGAATTTAATTTTTTTGAAGTATTTATTCTAAAAGCTTTATTCTCAATTTCACTTGTTAATAAAGTTTGAAAAAATTCATTATTTTTTGAATTTGATCTATAACTTGCTTCTTTATCTTTAAATAATAATAAACCCGATTTTTTATAATCTTTTAATTTAAAATAATCTTGTGGATTTTTAAAAATTGTAACATCACAATCAATATAAAGAACTTCTTTAAAACTCGAAAATGCTAAAGATAAAAATTTTATTGCAAATTGATTTTCTAAATATTTTCTAAAATTTGGTAAAATAATATGTTTAACATTAATAAATGAAATATCTAAAGTTGGAAAATTTGAATATTTTAAAATTTCATAATCTTCATCATTTTCATTAATTTTAAAATATGATTTAAATTCTTTAATCATTGTTGAATCTTTATGACTTAATAAAATTTTTGAAATATCAAATCTTGAAATTCTTTCTAAATCTTTAATTTGATCTAAATTTATATCTTCTTTATGAATAATTTGAATTGGTAAATTATTACCAATAAATCTTAAATTCATTAATAAAGCTGATAAATAACTAAATTGAAAATTTGAAGAAATTGAAATAACTATACCTTTACCATCAGAATTTTGATAAAAATTTTGGAAAATACAAGTATCCTTTTCACCTTCATCCCAATAAGGAAACATACCTGAGCCATCCATTGAATAAAACATTGGGTATTGATCTGATATCCAAGGAAATAAAAGTGATTGAGCTTCAAAACATTGTCTATCATTATTCATAACACGTAATGGACTTGTATAACAATTAGCAAAAATTCTTGTATCAATTGTTTGATTTATTAGTTTTTCATGCCAAACAGCTGATTCATTAATATAAATATCATATTCTTTTTCCCAATTTTTATAATCATCTTTTGAATAATCACCTAATTTATATTTTGGTTGTCTCTTTAAAAATTCTTCTAATGAAATATCATAAGCATCTATAAAATTATATTGAGTTGGTTTTTTATCAGCATTTTTAATATAATCTCTAAACCAAACTTTACAATTATTTGTAAATTGTCTATTTGTTTGAATAACTTGAGTTAATTTTTCAGCTTTTAAAAATGTTATTAAAGTTGTTACTGAATAATAGATGATATAGATTAAGATCAGTAGTATGAAGATGAGGGTTTTGTGTCGTGGAGGAGATCTTCTAAGGTTGTATCTCTTTATGATGACCATGATTGTCTATGTGTTGTTGATTAAATAGATTAAAATGAATGTGTGGGTAAGTTGATAGAACTAAGGTAAGCTGTAGATGTAGTTAACGAGGGAGTAGCAACAGTATGTAGAACAACAGGACAGCCAGTAGACAGTAGACAGTAAAGAGGAAGAAGATATAGAAAAAGAGTTTAGTTGTAGACTAAATTTTTTCAACTTCTTTTGATAAATTTTAAAAGCAGCACACGATCAACAAAAAAAAAAAAAAAAAAAAAAAAAATAAACATTGAAGGTGTTTTTTTGCTTAGAAAATTTGTAATATTTGTTATATTTTGTTAGATGATATAAGTACTAATTGTATTGTTTGTTTGTTTTTGTTTTATGGTTTCATGGTTTCATTTTGCTGTATTGTTCTTTTTTTCTGTTTGTTTAAATAGTGGTTACAGGTTGCATTGTTTTCTTTATGATTTGTATTGTTTACTTTGTTTAAATACTACTATTTATTTTGCTTATTGTATAAACTTTTCATCCAGATTCCAGAAGGAAAACACCTA